>WWET01002221.1:238481-255745 GCA_011038615.1 Limnodynastes dumerilii
AAGTGGAATTCTTATTGAGAGTGAAAGGGCTATGGCAGATCATCTTAACAAGTATTTCTGTTCAATATTCACAAAAGAAAGAGAGGGGAAGGGTCCACTTTTGAATGGGAAGACTATTAATACAGTGGGGGCAATTACTTCTACTTTTACTGAGGAACAGGTATTAAAGGAACTTTCAAAATTGAAAGTGGATAAATCAATGGGACCAGATGGGATACATCCGAGGATACTAAAAGAGCTTAGAGGGGTGCTGGCAAAACCATTAACTGAATTATTCAATCAGTTACTAATAACTGGGGTAATTCCAGAGGACTGGAAAATAGCAAATGTCGTCCCTCTGCATAAAAGTGGAAGTAGGGAAGAAGCGTCAAACTACCGACCAGTGAGTCTAACATCAGTAGTTGGGAAATTGATGGAAACACTGTTAAGGGAACAAATTGTACAATATCTTAAATCCAGTAACTTACAAGATCCCAAGCAGCATGGATTCACTGGGGGAAGATCATGTCAAACAAATCTTATTGAATTTTTTGACTGGGTCAGTAAAGTATTAGATAAAGGGGGAGCTGTAGACATAGCTTATCTTAGATTTTAGCAAGGCTTTTGACACTGTGCCACATCGAAGACTGTTAAATAAGGTGGAAACTTTAGGACTGGACTTTAAGCTAGTTGCATGGATACAATCTTGGTTACAGGATAGACAACAAAGGGTTGTAGTAAATGGAATCTCTTCTGGGGATGGTAAGGTAACCAGTGGAGTACCCCAGGGTTCTGTACTTGGACCAGTGCTATTTAATATTTTTATAGGTAATATTGCCTGTGGTATTGAAGGGAAAATATGCCTTTTTGCATATGACACAAATATATTTAACAGGGTAGACACGCCAAGAGGGGTACACAAAATGAGGGATGATCTAGGTAGACTGGAGAAATGGTCAAGACTGTGGCAATTGCAGTTTAATGCCAAAAAAAAATCATGCACTTGGGGCACAAAAAGCCAAAAGCTCAATATATCGTTAATGGCACTACATTAGAAACTACTGAGATGGAAAGGGATCTAGGAGTCATTATTTTATGTGACTTAAAGGCCAAGCAATGTAACAAAGCAATAAGAAGACAAGTCAAATGCTTGGTTGCATAGAGAGAGGAATTAGTAGCAGAAAGAGAGAAGTATTGATGCCCCTTTATAGATCGTTGGTACGATCTCACCTAGAAAACTGTGTTCAGTTCTGGAGGCCATATCTCCAGATATACATAAATACATTAGAGACTGTGCAAAGAAGAGCAACTAAAATGGTCCATGGCCTGTATCACTAAACATATCAAGAAAGGCTAGAGGAACTAAACATGTATAGCTTGGAGCAGAGGAGGGAGAGAGGGGATATGATAGCAGCTTTCATATATATCAAGGGTTGTGACCGGCTAGAGAAGGATGGCATGTTGCAAAGAAAGAGGTGTAATAGAACACGGGGTCATGTATTTAAACTGAAGGGTGGTAGATTCAGAGGAAATGTGCAGAAAAATTACTTCACTTAAAGGGTGATAGATAAGCAGAATAGTCTCCCATCTGAGGTGGTTGAGGCTAACACAGTAGAACAGTTTAAACATGCTTTGGATAAATATAATGATATCCTAAATCTCAAACTAAATTGAGGGTAAATAGGGTCTAGGATCAGTATAGTTTTAAATAAACAACTGGGCAGACTGGATAGGCCATGTGGCTCTTATCTGCCGTCACTTTCTCTGTTTCTATAATTCAACGAGTTAAGGTGATCATGCTGTATGTATTTCTATATACTTATACATTAGAAATATTATTATGTATACTTATACATTATACACTAAATTTGCATTTAAGGACAAATATCAAATATAGTTTGGTTTAAACAACATATAAACATTTTTCTTAATGCTGAAGTTGACTTAGTCCCAAGACCAGTGTTTATGGAGGTAGGACAGTACAAGTGCTTCTTGTATTTTAACTCGTATTAGGGTTTTTATTTATTTATTGGGGAAGGGGGTTAATATAGGGTCTGTAGTTGTTACTTATTTTTCCTTGTGTACACCCAGACAGTCTCCTTGCATTTAAAAGCTCTCTCCTGTTCATTTGTGAGAGCTCTCTGTGCTAATTTTTGAAAAGTGTGGACTGACTAATAGTATAGATAAAGAATACTCTCTGTATTGTAAATTATCCAACCAATCAAATGTCCACCATTTATTTCTTTACTAAGTGATATTTTTCCTCCTCTTTTCTCTTTTGCAGAGCGTTCTCTATGGTGATGACGATGACGTGACCTAAATCATTCTATCTAATAGAACCACCGTCCACTTTAGCATCCCCACTTTTATTAAGGGGTTTTTACCAGTTGGTGTTGGCTTCCCATCTATCTCGGAGATTCAGTACCAGCTCCACATCTAGCTACTACCCGGGTCATTGTAGCTCCCTGCACACCACAAGCTATCTTTGGGTACAGGTACTGATTACAAATTATTATTCATTCATTTTATCAAACATTTTTACATTTTATTGAATTTATTATTATTAACAATTTATTATTGTAGTTCCCTATAGAAGCTACATACTATTCTCCCTAACACATATACATTTAGTCAGCAGCCAATGAACCTACTTGTATGTTTTTGGAGTGTGGGAGGAAACCGGAGCACCTGGAGGAAAACCACACAGACACAGAGAGAACATACAAACTACAAACAGATAAGACCCAGTCCGGGAATCGAACTCATGACCTCAGCACAGTGAGGCCCAAGTGCTACTCACTGAGCCACCACTATGAACATATTAACCATTATGGATTTTAATGTATCTAATGAAATTATTTGAATCTCTATTTCACTCTACATTTTCCTTGAGGGGATCTGAGTTAAGCACTTATTAATGACAAGAACCCTGCACAAATTTAGTTTTAATTGGTGCTCAATTTGTTCGACAAACCAGCACCTTCTTCCCCCACCACACACTTTCTAGCTTTTTCATTCTCCATATGTGGGAGAAAGGAGGCAAGTTGTAAGCGCAGCCACCCCTGCTTACATAGGTATTTGAATAAAAAATTGGAAAAGCAGTATTAAAAATCCCCACTAGATGTCACTGCATGCTGCATCTATAGCTACAACTACAATATTTACACCCGGGTAATAAGACACATGAGGCATTTCACATTTAACAACATTGTATTTTTTTATTAAATTTAGTTAGTTTAGTTTATTATTATACACAGTTTATATTTTCAGGAAAGACTGTATCATGGTTCCAAGGTTAAACCTAAAAAAAAAATATGTTCTTGTGTAAGAAAATTTTTGGGGGATGTCAATAGGGTAAAACAAAATAATGTAGAACCCTCTGTAGCTTATATAACCAGCAATAAAAAAAGGCAATCTGCAGCATTTCAGATGTTGTGAACCTGTAAGTGTCAGCATGCTCCAACAACATGACAAAGTCCCCTACCCTAGACTGGGCCCTTAGCATTGCTATATGTAGGGGCGTAGCTAAAGGTTCATGGGCCCAGGTGCAAAAGGTCAGCTTGGGCCCCCCCACCACCACCTACAACAAAAATAAAATCTCAATCTGTTTACTCCATAACGTAGTGGAGCGTGGTGGGTAGTGGAGCGCAGCACACCTCAAACAGCCTGTATGATCAGATCCACTGAAGACAGGCGAGTGACAGGCTGGTGCACTGCAGGGTGACAGCTTCCGGTGTGTGCTCTGATTCACACTGCAGTGGGCAGTTGCGTAGGATTTTAGGAGAAAGGTCAGGAAAACAAGGCACATGCACAGTGCTAATGATATTTGTAAAACCAGAATGGAAGCTGCTCAATCAATTTATTAAGTAAATGTTAAACAGGTGCATGAAAGGCAGAGGTTAATCTGCTAGCCACAGAAACAAAGGGAAAAATTGCCCCAGCACACTGCCATAAACCAGTAACAAACTATACTGTTCTATCTGTAAAATAAAACACAGAAATGTTCGTTACACATATTTGTACAAATATGAGACATGACAAAGACAAAGTCCCCTACCCTAGACTGGGCCCTTAGCATTGCTATATGTAGGGGCCTAGCTAAAGGTTCATGGGCCCAGGTGCAAAAGGTCAGCTTGGGCCCCCCCACCACCACCTACAACAAAAATAAAATCTCAATCTGTTTACTCCATAACGTAGTGGAGCGTGGTGGGTAGTGGAGCGCAGCACACCTCAAACAGCCTGTATGATCAGATCCACTGAAGACAGGCGAGTGACAGGCTGGTGCACTGCAGGGTGACAGCTTCCGGTGTGTGCTCTGATTCACACTGCAGTGGGCAGGACGGCACACTGCGCGCTGGACTCAGAATGAGCGTGGCACTATTGGTGAGTGGCGGGGGGGAGGGACCTGTGCTGGGCAAGTGCGACCGCTGCGACCCCTGTAGCTACGCCACTGGCTATATGGCTGTTTGTTGTTTCATTAACTTTGGTCTCACACCTTGTGGTGCTATATTTCAGGTTTTTATGTTTATTTCTGTAACTATGGGATTTAGTTTTCAGGGAGAAAGGAATTGTGCATATTTTTGTTAATTAATACGCTATTAGCGTGTGCAGATAAGCTATGCTCACATTTTTGCAAAGGGCACTCAGAATCATTATTGTGTGTGACCGTTTCTTCAACAGGGTCAGCTAGGTGCAAGTTCATACAATTGTGTATTTTTCAACTGAACATCGAATGTAACTTAGTGTACACACCCCAAGGGCCTCATTTACAAAGGTCGATTTATGCCAAATCGATCATGTTCGCAGGACTTTGGCGGTGATTATGCCATCGCCGCATTTACTAAAGGCAAAGTCCCGGTACTTTAGCCATTTTCAAAATCGACATGCCAAACATCGCCATGGCGATTTTTGCAATGATCCACATAGGCATCTCCGTATTCACTAAAGGCGTTTTTACACAATCGCCATAAGTTCGCCATGAAATCGCCGTTTACAGAAGCGCCATCTAGTATAGGCGTTTTTAAGCATATCGATGGCAATTATGCATGCAGGGGTCTGGAACCAATAAAAGTCAGGCCTAAATTCCATTTAGATGAGTATTTGTGCTTATTGAGGATGGATGGTATTTTGTTTTCAAATGTGTCTGTGCTCATTAAAGCTGGTGTGGCAGGAGAGTGAGGAGGAGAGTGAACATCACCAGCCCCAGGTTCAGCGCACGCAGTGCATAATCCTGCGTTTCGACCTGGATTCCCTGTCTGACCAGGAGGTTGTGCAACTGTTTAGGCTGAACCGTGCAAACCTACTGGGAGCTTATGAGCAGGTGAGGAGGTATTTGGAACCACCAACATCTCGTTCACCTGCATTATATGAGATGCAGAAATTAATGTGTGTCCTCCACTTTATAGCTACAGGTCCTTTTCAGGCAGTCACAGGGTGAGTGGTGGAACTTTCACAGGCCAGTTTTTCATATCACTTGACTTATGTGTTAAGTGCACTAAAGAAACTTGCGCAAACATATATTTGCCTCCCCAGCCAGAAGTCAAATTGGCAAGCCCTGAAGCTAGCATTCTATAGTGTCTCAGGATTACCTAATGTCCTGGGTTCTATAGATCACACTCATATACCGCTGAGACCACCTAAACATAGAAAACATTTATATGTGAATAGGCACCGCTAGCATTCCCTCAATGTTCAGGTGGTCTGTGATGCTAACATGAAAATTTTGAGTGTTTTTGCTGGCTTCCCTGGGTCATGCCATGATTCCTATATTCTGAGGCAGTCATCCCTGTATTATAAATTTGAACACGCTGAAATACCTGAGGGATGGCTGCTGGGTAAGTATAAGTGATGATAGTATATTTTATTCATGCTGCATTTGTTATTAAATGTTTGTGATACTAAAAAAAATCATGGATGTCGCTCCTGGCTAATGACTCCTCTACTGAATCTTCATACTCCTGGTCAACACAATTATAATGAGGCACACATAGCCACTAGAGGAGTAATAGAACGTACCTTTGGACTTTTAAAAACCAGGTTCAGGTGCCTTGATAAATCTGGTGGTGTGTTGCTTTATAATCCTGCAAAGGTTTTAGCTATTGTGCTTGTTTGTTGTCTCTTGCATAATTCGCAATAAATCAACAATCCCCTGACATTATTGCGGTAGAGGATCAACACCAAGGTGGCCCTTTACCATCTGGGGAGGCAGATAACGGATGATTTAATCATGACCCGCTTTTCATGTAAGTTTATCTCTAGTCATGTTTGTTAAATGTTTTGGTGTTTTTATTTAAAAAAAGGAAATGTTTGGGTAATTAGTTCTCTAAATAACTATCTTTGTCCTTAGAATCTAAACAATATTGTTTATCCTTAAATAAAGAGACAAAGATGTTTAATGTGGTTGCCAAAATCAGAAAAATATTTATTAATTAGTACACAACCATGGTCAACATGACCAAATATGCTTGCGAAAAGCAAAACATAAATTGAATCCAAAATAATCAACACATTAATTTGAAAATAGACATTAATGTCTTCTAAATTAGAGACGCTTTCTTTGGGATAGTCTTGTCATGGTCGTGGCATGGGCTCTACCTCTTCTGCCCCTTGTTCACACGCCCCGCCTGGGCCGTAAGTTTGGTGCTGAGCTTAAAGGCGTGTTACCTTGGCTGTTTTCCACAGATGAAGAGATGGGTTGCTTTGTATTTTGTACAAGGTTGCTTATCATTTGTGCAGAAACATGTAATAGCTGGGCATTTAATTCCCGCCGCAGGCTGTTACTGGTCTCAAGAGCACTGGTATTTTGTGCTATTAGAATATTTTGCTGTTCAACAGCTGATGAAAGATGGGTAAAGCCCAAATTGAATATGTCCATGAAATGTCGCATTGTGTTTCAGTGACTTGTCATAAAGCTTTGTTGGTTTGCTTCAAAACGGCTCATTGATGATGGCACTGCATGTAAAACTTCAACAGGTGTGTGTTTTGATGTGATTGTCTGAGGGGCAGGTGGTGGCTCCGGAGTTGTTTGCAGAGGTGATGGCTGAATTTCTTCAAGATCCAGAGTGACTACATCTGTTTGTTGTCCCTCCACAGGCTCTTCTACAGCTGGTGCAAATGATGTGTATTAGTGTGAATGACCTCTGTGAACAAATGAAGGTAAATATTGATACTTTTAAGAAATTAAAACCCATTTTAAAAAGAATAATGCGTATACATAGAACATCATAGCTGATGTTCAATACGATATGAAAATCATTGTATAAAATATTTTTTAGAATAAATCTCAAAATGATAAAAAAAGTGATCACCATTTAGATAATAATTAATATTAATAGAATCATCAAGAAATTATTTAGGACACATGAAATTTGTGCTTGCTCACCTGCAGTGTCATCCTCTGATAATGAACTAAAAAGGGCAGGAGTTTCAATCATCTCTCGAGTCAGAGGCATGGATGGGCCAGGACCAACAAAAATATGTGTAAAAATCAAAAAGATTCAAAACATGAACAACATGCATAAACCGTAAGAACTAATCATCATTGTAGTAAAAAAATACATGAAAAACAATACCTGCAAGCGTTGGCGCGTCTGTGTCGCAAATGTTGACCCCCTCAAGTACCTTTGTTGTAAATATGGCCTTCATTTGGTTCTCATACGAAAATGTTTTCCTAGGTCCACCGCCTGCGATTTGCTGATTTTTGCTCTTCCGTAAGCTTTTACTTAAGTTTATGTTTAATATCTGAGAAACGTTTTCTACAATGAATCTCATTGTGCCGTCAGCTCTCCAAAAATCTCCTCATAGACTGGCATAATTGCCTCGACCAGTGCGCAGTTTTCTTCAAAACTAAATTGGATATTCTGCCCACTTTTAGTTTTTTTAGGGCATTGGACTCCATGGGGTATATTTACAAAGGTTAATTTTAACCCGCGATTTGAAATCGACCTATCTTTCCACGATTTTTCCGCAATTTTTATGTTAAAATTGTCGTATTTACTAACCGTCGCTTTTTACCCGCGATTTTAAATCCCTGTCAAGTTTCATAGATTTTTCAAGGGCTAAATCGCTGTGCTTTTTCCCTGGAAAAATCGTTGTTGCTTTGTTAAAAAAAAAAACAGAAGCGCAGCATGTCTGGAATGCTTAGCATGGCTGCACTGATAGAACTACTAAGGCTCAGCAGCCTCTTGGAGTTTCTTCTTTCTTTTCAGGTCATCTTCTCCAGTTCCTTGAAGAATCTGGTCCGGATGTTTGAAGATGCTGATCCGATCTGCTTTTCGGCTTCTTCCGGAACTTGCCTCGGCAACAGGCTTCTTCCTCTTCTTCGGCGCCGCTCCTAATGACCATTCAGTCACTAGAGGGTAGCCTTATATAGAAAATATGACATAATTTACATTTGGGGGCTCTAGTGAGTGCTCTAGTGTTTATGACGTCATTAAGCAACTGGAGAAGATGACCTGCAAATAAAGAAGAAACTCCAAGCAACTCCTCCCAAGAATGATGACAGCTAAACGGTGAGTGTGAAATTTTTTTATTTCATTTATGCAACACATAGTACATTAAATCACATTTAGTATAAAACACAGTGGCCACCGGAGGTAATTTAACACTTTAGGGGGCAATATAATCCGTTGGAAAGGCTTTTTTAATGCTCACATATATGTCACTGTATTTATGTATGTTTTTTGCACACTGTATTTTTTTTCTGCACCAGAGACAGCGCAGCATGCTTAGAAGGCTTAACATGCTGACGCTGATATCAGCACAGCCATGCTAAGCATTCCAGACATGCAGCGCTTGCATTTGGGAAACAGAAAAACACATGTCAAATATATTGACATTTTCTGGTACAGTGTGGGAAAAGCGCCCCACACACACAAGGCACTTTGTTTTTAAGCGCTTTTGCTGTTGATCTAAAGGAGATTTATTCAAATCGCCTTTAGTGAATATGGCAATTGCTATTTTTTGAATGGCAAACATCTGGACGATTTCTGTCTAACGATATTTGCCAAAGGCTAAAGTCCTGGGATTTTAGGCCTGATTCAGACCTTATTGGACTCCACGGGGTATATTTACAAAGGTCGATTTTTACCCGCAATTTGAAATCTACCTATCTCACCGCGATTTTCCCGCAATTTTTTTGCTAAAATTGTCGTATTTGCTAACCGTCAATTTTTAACCGCGATTTTAAGTTGAGTCGCGTTTCATCAATTTTTCAAGGGCTTTTCTATAGATAAGCGTACGATTGTCTAAAAAGATGATCTGAGCATGCGCCGGGCAGATGTTGCGACGGAAACGCCCGATCCACGATCACACAATAAATTTGTATATTACGGCGCTCCACTCCCCCAGCTGCCTGTCCAATAGTGCAGGGGTCTACACCAAATAAACCCCGAAAATCCGTCCCTATAAAGGTCACCCCTTAGGGACTTTATACAAATCAAAACAAATCAGTCACTATTAAACTCCTGGCGCTAGAAAAGAAAAAATGAATGTATACTGTCCTTTGCGTAGCTCTTCTTTATTCCTCCCTTTTTCTTCTTCCTTCTAGGTTAGATGTTTTCACTTCGTTTTTGACGGTATTTTCTTTTCACAGGTGTATTCTCTCTTTCTTTCTCATGACAGTGTGCAAAGCAGTGGTTTCTTTTCCCCCTTTCTTCAAAGTAGTTTGTTTTTCAGGGCCTCCTTCCCTCAATGACTCCCTTGGTACCTCCAAAAAAGGGGAAAGAAAGACCTTGTGCAGATTTCCCACACACGACAACCTGTAAAGGTAGGTATTTACTCACAATATTCTTCTCTTGTGATATTGCTTCTCTTAAAATGATGTAAACGTTCACTCTTTTTCTCCTTCCTCCAGGTCTCCAATGCTGTTAGCTCGTCATCCAGTACCTCAAAAAAGGGGAAAGAAAGACCTTGTGCAGATTTCCCACACACGACAACCTGTAAAGGTAAGTATTTACTCACAATATTTTTCTCTTGTGTTATTGCTCCTCTTAAAATGATGTATATATTCACTCTTTTTCCTCCTTCCTCCAGGTCTCCAATACCGTTATCTCGTCATCCGGTCATCCACATAAGAGAAAAGGACAAGATCTAAGTGCAGCACCGCAATCCCTGGACCATTCACACAGCCAAAAGACTACTCACGTTTTAGTTTCTTAGAGCACTGCATGTAAAGGTTTCTTTATCCTCACAGATCTCTCCTCACTCTTGTTCTTAATAAAGTTGCTTTTTATTTTTCAACATTTCCATAAAATATCAATAAAAAATCAATAAAAACTTTCAAACAAAAATATTTTCCTTCAGTTCTTTCGCTGTGGGGATCTTGTTACTATTACCCCTATTTGGGGGAAGAGCTCCTGCTTTGCCTTGGGATCACCTGCCCCTATCCTCAAAGATGGTTTACACACTACCACATAAAGCAACAATATCAAGGGCCCTTTTAAAGTTGCAACATGTAGGGTGAGAAGATACAAGGGTCTGTTACCTTTAAAGCTACTGCAGGTGTTCTATCCCTTATGCCACCAACGCGTTTCAAGTGCGACTGCACTCTTTTTCAAGGTGAATATGTCAAGGAGAACATATTTGGGTGTTTGGGTGTAATTCGCCGTGCTTTCCCAAAGTCCCGCGAGATGTGAGATTTTGAACTCTATATAAACAGTGTTTGTCCTCCATTTTACTTTAGAGTCTTTGGAGTTGCTGAACTGCATGTCTTCTGTGGAAGCGTAGATTTTTTTTAAAAAAGTTCAAAAGTCTGTGGTTTATCCAACTTCACTTATCCAAAAACATGTAAGTGTGTTTAATATTTGTTAACTCGTTATACTGTTTCCCTTTTGTGTTTTTAGTTCCCAATTTCCACTTTATAGTGCCTTATATTGTACCTAATGTGTATGGCCTTATTGTGTTTTTTGTTAAGGCACCTTAACTAGGTTCAAACCATGAATGTACTTACATATAATAAGACATAAAGTACTTATATATTTGTATTTATTATTTTTGAACATATATATATTTAAAATATTTTGGTTAATCCACATTACTAATATATTTAGTTGAACACTAAATAAATGGCATAATCTGCCATACACATGTGCAATATTATGAAATGTTTGCAGAAATCACTATTCAGTCTGGTTGTTGGAACAATTAGTAAGTGTGTGTTGTTTATTCATTTCAAAGTTGGATAATGTCCAATCCTGGCCCATCTGAAGATAGTGCAGGTGCCTCACAAGATGGTGCTGGTGCTCCTGCAAAAACAAAAAGTGGAAGAAACGTCAGATTCTCACATGCAGAAAATTGTGCTTTGGTAGAATCTGTTCTGGCGAATTATTCTGAGCTGCTGGGTGATGATTCCTCAAACACCTCCTATGCCCGCAAGCATGTTTTATGGCAACAAGTTGTGGATTCAGTAAATGCTATTGACAAATTTAAGCATTCGGAAAACAGTTGGCAAAAACGGTTTTCGAACATCAAAATTCTTCTAAAACAAAAAATGAAAACAGAACTAAAAGAAGCTAAAAAATCTGGTGGTGGGCCAAGGAAAAAATATTTTTCCACCGATAATTAATGTTGAGGTCCTGGAAGGGGTGAACATACAGGACACAGACATCCCACTAGAAGAGGGTAAAGTATGATTTTAAATAACGTCCTTGTGTGGGGTTTTATGAAACACAGGATACATTCATTTTTGTGTTGCAATCTGGATCAGGCCCAGAGAGTAGTGACCTCATTGTTAATGGTTCTTCTTTTATGAGATGTAAAAACAGTCACGCAAAATGGTAAAGGTACTATGGTGGCATGACTATGGTGCTGTAGTCCCCCTCAGCTTTCACTGGCACTTTTATTTCCACCAAATTAAATTTTTTTCATCCACCCTGGAGGTTCTAACACTGATGTGTGCACAATAACACTGCTGAGCAAACTCAATGGTGCCCAAAGTAGAAGAAAGCTTTGTAAATATAGAAAATCCACTTTGAAAAATCATCATTATAGTTGTTGATGTCTAACAAGCCTACAAAGTATGAATTATCAATAGTTTTGATATAGACACCCAAATAGGCATGTGGAAGAGAGCAGGGGGTTCACAGCTATCCATAGCACTAAGCAAACTGGGAGACTGCAGAACAAACACTATACAGCCACTGGTCTGTTCCAATGCTGGAACCAAGGGTTCTCAACCAGTGGTACTAGTACCACTAGCAGTATTTCGATAATAATGGCAGAGAGAATATTTAATAAAAACATCTGGAGATCTGTATGTGATATGTAAAATAAATGTACCTTAATATCATTACAAAAATATGTAAATAATAGAATATATATATATGTAGGTAGTGGGTATGTTTCTGCATGATATACAAATGGTACTTGACCTGATTCCATAGTGGGTAATTGGTACTCCCCAAAAAAAGGTTAAGAACCACTGGTCTAAATGATTGTTCTGTGTATGCGCATAATGGCAACCTGCCCACTCATGCACCGTATGGTAACCATGGCGATTGTACTATGCATAGTTTTGTCTGATCACTAGATAATGTTAGGAGAAAACTTCAGTATAAAAGTGTTTGAGCACATCTGCCTTTGTGCGCACCAAATAGGTTTTAAATTAGTAGAATAATATGTGCATATCTGAGATTTTAAAAGCCTCTCACACAATAATAGCCAATAATTCAGTTAATGGTTTTTCCAGCACCCCTCTAAGCTCTTTTAGTATTCTCGGATGTATCCCATCTGGTCCCATTGATTTATCCACTTTCAATTTTGAAAGTTCTTTTAATACCTGCTCCTCAGTGAAAGTAGTAGTAATTGCCCCCACTGTATTAATAGTCTTCCCATTCAAAAGTGGACCCTTCCCCTCTCTTTCTTTTGTGAATATTGACCAGAAATACTTGTTAAGATGATCTGCCATAGCCTTTTCACTCTCAATAAGAATTCCACTTGCCGTTTTGAGCCTTACGATACCCTCCTTTGTTTTTCGCCTTTCATTTATATACCTAAAAAAGCTTTTGTCCCCTTTTTGTACCAAGTGGGCCAGTTTTTCTTCAGTTTGTGCCTTTGCTGCTCTGATAAGTAATAAGTTACTTGATGTAACTTATTACGGCCTGCTGTCATTATGTGCTGGTAACCGATGACTTCAGACCTGAGCTGGCCAGGCACCCTGATCCTCTCTCCTGGGTCCTAAACGTCCTATGCTTTCCATATAAAAACCATGAAAAACCCCCTGTCTACAATCTATGAACTGGATACCTCTCTTAACTTATATTTGGTGACTTAAAAAACCTCTACCACTATATACATATATTCAAACCAATGTCTTATTATGCTTTACTTTTCTTCTGTATTTATGTGTTCCATCTTTTAATATATTCTCTTCATAAGTGATATTTCTAATCTTACTAATTATATACCAGCGCATGATCCTTATAAACTTCTGCCCTCTTATTTGCTTCTAATAGTGATTCTTAGTGAATAATCCATTAAAAAACATATATCCTATCCTCCTAATAACTCTATGTGAACTAAATATCTAAACAGAGAATCCTACTTATTATCACCTAATGATCACAATGTGTATACCATAATGTACCTATCTCTATGTGAAAGTAAATATTCAATAGTGTACCCCATTTCCATCAAGTATTCAGTGAAATGCACCCAGCGTGGTGTGGACGCTGGACGTTTTGACAAATAACATCTACAAAAGAAGGAAAATTTGCCAAAAAAGGATAAAAATTAGACTGTGACACTACATTGAAAAGAATTATAACATTGGGCCGGATCCAGATCTATGTCCGTCTTCCATAGACGGACGTAATTCACTGAACAATAGCTACTGCGCATGCGTAGTAGCAATTGTACGTAATCTGCGTATCGTTTCGATACATGCACGGTGACATCATTATGAATGCTACAAATTCCCAATAAACATACCTCATTAATAATAATCAAGATTAGCACCTTTACTATAACATAACATTTATCAAAAAAAACACTTACTTTGACAAAACTCAATTGAAAGTGTCGTGCAAATTCCCAAAATGGCTAACAAACACTGCTCCAAACAAGCCAACTGTCTCTCTCCAGAGTGAAATCCACAAAATGGGTGAATAAGATAGAGGCCCAATACTCTTTTATATAGATTCTGGTGCGTCATATCGCGGGAGTTCCTGCAAGCGCTGCGATTATGCTAATACACGGGTCAGTTGAAACTTAAAAAAATAAATAAATAAAATAACATTGAATAGATATGTGCTTGTTGCATAAAGAGCGCCGCGATTTATTTTACTAAAAATCAACGGTTGTCAGCAATTCAAAAGTGCGTCACAAAAACGCAAAATAGTAAACACAGTGATTATCTTTAAAATATCGATCTAAAACCGCAGCTATGTCTGTCGATAGCAAACTGCTGCCTAAAATTGACCTTTATATGAGGCCCCAAGCCTGCGTAATACCCTCTGAACTTAAGGTGGCAATAATCCAGAATGTACTCAAGTCGGCAAGAAGCGTTTAAGAACTTTTCACATATTCTAATGCCTATTGTATACCAGGGTTGCCGACTCTCCCGGAATATCCGGGAGACTCCCGAAATTTGGGCAATTCTCCCGGTATTCCGGGAGAGCCAGCAAAGCTCCCGCAAGCCCCACCAGGCATCAATTACTTCTGTAATCTCTAGCGTTACTAGGGATGTGCGGGGCTTGATGATGTCATCAAGCTCCGTCCATCCCCTGAAACGCTAGAGAATACAGAAGTTGACAGGGGGTGGGGCTTAATGACTCAATTTGCATAAATCGTGTCATTAAGCCACAGAAATGTATGAATTCCCTCTGGGTTCTCTCAGAGGGAAGCTCTAAAGAGTCGGCAACCCTGCTGTATACACACAGACAGTATATGCTGAATAGACTCAATGTAAAACTGATAAAATTATGTTTTACACAAACAACAGGGTTCAGTTAGTGCTATAATACACCATCATTTATAGTGCTGTAAATTTTTGTTCCTCTGAACCTGTGCTATATATAATCATAATGAATACTGACAATGATTTTACTTCAAACTTTTTTTATTGTATCTAAAGTTTGAAATAAACATTGGCTTTGGTAACTGACAATCAGCTGCTAACATATGTATTGCCTAATAATTATTGCTTGTAGGGGATTTTTATGATGATATGTACAAGATGCAACTAGCTCATTAAAATAGTCACACCCAACTCAGGGCTGAGATGTTATTTTCTATATTTAATTATCTGCAGTTTTTAGACTTCACATTTCTAAATATAGTAGGACTTATACTATAGAGTTTGATGCAACTAAGGTAAGTGGGGGTTTTTATATTAGATTTAATACTTGGACATCATTATTATTAGATCCTATTTTCGAATATTTTAATTTGACAATAAATATGCAATACTGGATAAAGTGCATATGAAATGTCATTGTAATTCAGACCTTTGCACCAAACATATAATTCTAAAGCTGTAATTTAAGAGTTTTGCAACAAAAAAAGATTGCATGACTAGTGTGGCTGAACCAGGACGCATTTTGCGACATGGGCTGATATTGTTAAAATTTACAAAGACTTATAACCTAATTTACACATGAAAAACCTTATGTGCAGTTTGTAAACACAATAATGGTGGACTGGATTACAAAAAAAATAGAAGATATTGGTGTTAATAAAGAGAGTCTTTTTAAAAAAGGACAGAGAAAGCAGAAACACACACAAAAAAAGCACTTTTTTTCCGTATTTCAGCTCTCTTCCTCCTTTTTGTCATTTAGTACAGAATCAGCACTGAATTCACAGAATACTTGTTAGAGAGGACCGGAACAGACAGTGGTGAGAGGGTTCTAAAATGTACAAGGGGGAGAGGCGTATGCAGAGAACAATGGAAAGAGATATCAAGAGTAGACAGGGTAGAGAGGGGAAAGGGGGTCATAACTGAACAGGGGAAAGAGGATTTGAAGATGGGAGAGTATAAGGATAGGATAGTGGGTGTGTGAAAACAATAAGGGTGGATCAGAGACATCCTATCAGGTGCTTCTCCTTCCTGCTTGGACAGTATCGCATCAGTCAGTGATATTATAGGTACATAGTGGGAGAAATTCTGAATTTACAAAATGACACTACTCCCCCCCTTCCCCCCTCTGTATCTGCTTTAACTGCTCTACTGATTATTTTATTTTACCAGAAGATTTCATGTTGAAATGTCCAGATTTATAGAACCTGCTTCACTGTTTGACCTCTTCTGCAGTAAAACTGTATTGTAAAATACAATGCTACACAAGCATTCATTAAGTGAATATTCCCCAGAAACTCTTTTTGCATCACATCTGTCCATACCTGCATGTGTTATTAAGCTTTCATTTGGTTGCATCTCCCAGAAAAGTACAGTACAATACATAGTCTCATTCTCAACATATATACGTTTTTCAGCTCCAAAATAAGGATAGTGGATTCTTTCCCTGATATTTCTTCTTATAACCTGAAATCTCTACTCTGTCTTGTTTTTCATGTAGAAAACAGGAGAGACTCATAGGGACATCCAGTTTATACTGGTATTACAGTCTATATAGTCTGATGGTATGAAGTGTTTGTATATTGGACTTGGATTCCTTCTCTAGGCATGCGGGTGGTTTCCTGGAATGCGGATGGTCTTAATTCACCAGTGAAACGAAAAAGAGTGGCTACTCATGTGAAGTCATTACACTCTGATATTGTCTTTCTCCAGGAGACTCACTGGCACGCATCACAGAACGAAAGCCCCCTGGATTGGTGAGTGCCTTTCTGCATGTCATACTACCAGAAATAAAGGGGTAGCTATTATTCTACATAAACATTTACAATATGAAGCACAGGAAAGTGTTCTGGATCCTAATGGTTGATACATCATTTTAAAACTCATTATTGGAATGGAAGTCTGGACTTTGGTAAATATCTATGCACCGAATGGTCCAAATCAAGCCTATTTTGAGTTTCTCTCGCAGGGCTTGCTACAACAGGACACCCCAAACCTTATCATCAGAGGGGACTTCAATGCAATTGATGATCCTACACTAGACAAATCCAATCCTGACACAGTTAGACTTACCTCCGCATGGGAAGGTATCCACTTATTAAAAAATAGAAATGATCTCTTGGACCCCTGGCACCTGTTACACCCCACTGATAGGACCTATACATTTATTCACATGTACATAAATCTTTCTCGCAAATTGATTTTTTCATTAGTAGTTATCTTTGTTCTCATTGCAGTGGTGGTTGCCTCATCATCAATCATTCTACTGGGGGGG
>WWET01002221.1:255790-269698 GCA_011038615.1 Limnodynastes dumerilii
CTGAGTTTGGACGCAGAGAAGATTTTCAAAATCTGTAGATTTGGAGATACTTTCTCTCACTTTATAAGGTACTTATACTACCTTCCAACGACCATGCTTCTGATCAATGGAATGCTGGGCTACAAAGTGACAATGACTAGAGGTATGCGTCAAGGGTGCCCATTGTCCCCACTTTTATTTAATCTGGCAGTAGACCCCTTGTTAAGATTGCTGCAATCTTGGGACAACTTTCGGGGGATTGGGATAGGAAGTGCCTGTACCAAAATAACCGCTTTTGCCGATGATCTTCTTCTATATATAGAGAACCCAAACACTCTTTTAAACTGATTCTTGACAAAATAACAGAATTTGGAGAGATATCTGGCTTTTCAATTAATAAGGGAAAATCAGTGGCTTTGGGCCGGATTCAGAGCTCCAGGCGCATTGCATATGCGCCCGGAGTTTTCTGATTTGTGTTACTGTGAATGGTAAAATCACCTGGAACTCACCTGGGCCAATACCTCCTTAATTTATTTAGGAGTGCAGATACCCAAAAACATTCATATGTTATACTCGGTAAACATGATGAAATTGATTACTGCGGTGATTGTGGAGATACATAGTTGGCAAAATCTATTGCTTTCCTTTCTAGGTAGAGCTAATCTACTGAAAATGATCTCCTTCCCCAAACTGTTATATCCAGGTGCTCCCGGTCCTGCTCTCCTCTAGCGATGAGAAACTATTAAGTAGAAGCTTCAATCAATTCATCTGGAAAAATAAACGCCCCAGAATTAGCTTAATAAAGCTGCAGCAAGCTAAGACAGAGGGGGGGGGGTATCAATTTTCCTAACTTGAGAACCATTATATCATGAATACAGTCATGCATGCAATTTATGATTTATCCGAGATTGGCTTCAGGAGACTAAGAGATACGCAAACACAAATTATCTTCGATGCTACACATCGAAGATAATTTGTTCCGCAGATCAGAATTGTCCCCAGATACAATTGATAACTCACTCCTTTTAGCAACATGGAAAGCATGGCAAATTATCCATACTAAGAGAGGTCTCAACAGTCACCACACCCTTTTACTCCCATTCATAGGCAATTCAACCTTCCAAAATGGAAACGCATCTTTTTCGTTTTCAGGATGGAAAGCTAAAGGCATACAGAATATAGGAAGTATTGTAGATCATCATAGACAGTCACTATTGTCTGAGAACCAAATTCGATCTAAATTCAAGTTACCTGCCACATATGATTTTTCAATACACCAGGCCATACACTATTCCCATACAGTTTCTACTTTCTCTGATGACGACTGGCATAACCCCTTAGACACTAATAACTCAACCTCTAGAATCTAAAAGCACAATCTCTCGTCATTACAGGTCGTTTGGGTAGTTCTGGATTATTTCAGGTTCCTGGCTAGAAGTATTGAAGTATTTCAGAACCTGACGGTAGAACAGGTGCTTAAAGCCCTTCTTTTCTCGTGTAACATGCTTAAAGGAAGTATATACAGAGAAATGTTTATGAATATTTCATCGAGGATATTTCTCCCCAAAAAGGAGCTGTGCTGAGCCTCCATTTATCACTGTATGTGGGAGTGCCCAATAATCAAACTTTTTTGGAGAAGGGTACAGAGATTTGCTACTCAATATCTTGTAAATTATGTGCGTCTAACCCCCCAGTGGGCTAGTTTAGGTATTGTGGATTCCAATATGTGATGTGCCAAGGAATGTAGAAATCTATTGTTGATCCTTTCAGCCTTGGCTAGGAAGTGCATTTTGCATGTGGATGACTCTGTTTCTTACTAAATTATATCATGTATTTTGCATGGAATGGCTGAAGGCGTCTTTGCATAAAGAGAAATAAACTGAGAAAATTGTTCATATTATGGGAAACCTTTATAGATACTCCACCAGTCTCAACCAGTTATTAGCATACATAAATGCTTTCAGTTTACTAGCTGGTATAATACCCACCTGCTTCTCTCGGATCCACCGATAAATCTGGTTGATTCATAAGACATACCTAAAGGAAGCAAACCCGGGCCTGGGGACGTTTACCCCAATTGTACTTCCTGCCTTCGGACTGAATTCTTCTCATTTTGTCAATATATTGTTTTTATAACATGTAACCTTATTATATGTCATTATTTCTGTGATATGCTGATTGATAATAATGTAGATCACATGCTCCAATAAAAAAAGTTTTGAAAAAGGGATCTTCTGAAGACGATTTAAAATAGCAATAGACTGGATCCCTGTTTTGGAACGTCATGGTACTAATACTAATACGCGTTAGCACCTTGTGCGTTTCTACAGCACTTTTTTCCCTTACATTTTAGAACCCTCTCACCACTGTCTGTTCTGGTCTTCTCTCACAAATATTCTGTAAATTCAGTGCTCATTCATTACTAAATGATGAAAAAGAGGAAGAGAGTTAAAATATGTTTTTCTGTAGGCCTGGTGTTTGTATTTCAGTCGGGGAAGATACATTCTCTGCAAAGAAAATTGTATGCAGACTCGCCACACCAGATAGGACAGTTATGTGTACAAGGGGAGTCAATGAGCAGTCTTAGGGTTAGGCTGCAGGGAGGGTAGTCTTAGGGATAGGCTGCGGGGAGGGGAGTCTTAGGGTCATAGGGTTAGGTAATTAAATTAAGGAGCAAGAATTTAGCCCTCCCTTTGGTGTGTCCCTCCCACCTTGGTGCGTAATAGGTATGATTGTGGGGGTATGAAGCAGTGGCACAGTGTGAAAGGGGGCATGGTCAACTCACTAAGGGAATGGTCATACCACTGGGAGGCGTGGTCAAACCACTGGGGGCGCAGCTGTGCATCCAGGTTTAAACCACTTTATATATGTTTAAACCAATATACATATACATCCATATATATAATGGTCGCGTCCTCTGCAACCACAGTAGTTAAGCCACTGCTTATAACCCAACAAGTATCATCTTCTTATATTTGTTGTGGAAAGCTTATGCAGAAAATAATTGAAAGTTTGGTGAAACACGTCTAATGCTGTTCTCTGTGCTTTCTGTGCTGCTGTGCTCTGACAATAAAATGTCTGCCAGGGCCTGATAGCCGTGCAGCCTAGGCCACAAGTCTTTGGGGAAGTGGGACTTGGATTTGGACTTGATGCACTTGCCCCAAATAATTATAAGGCTGAGGCTTCTTAGGTGCGTATTTTTTCGTTTTTGCTGACTGCGCATGTGTAGTTTGCATGACTACGCCATCTATTTATTTATTAGCAAGTTTTTATATAGCGCCAGCAGATCACTTAGCACTTTACAATTTTAACAATCGTTATAACAAGACTGGTTGGTAACAGACTACAGTATGTAGATTGACTATGTTCAGTCTTTATAGACTGCTAACAGTATTCACACTTAAGTAAGTGTAGAATCTCTGTGCATATTTTTACGATCAGTTAAACTGCACATGCCCAGGACCCAAAAATATGCACGGTAATCATGGCTGACTAATTTACATACACGGATGTCTGACTTACGCCTGACAGACGCATCGGCATGGAACGAGTCCCGCATGCGTGCCACGAGGGGAAGACTCTCAATGCAAATGGGCAGCACACGGGCTACTAACGTACAGTATGGGCGCTCCAACAGAGATAGGAGTGATTCACAAGTAGAAGTGCCTTGCGTAAACTAACATACGCACAGGAAAAGTTAAGGTAGCCCTCAATCACTCATTGAAGAACCATATTGTTTGCTGTGAGGCCATGTGTCTTCTCTTACTTAGTTCAGCCCACACCTGCTGTGTGTTTTTAATCAATGGATGTGTGTTTTTAAATTAAATAAAGACTTGTTTATTTAATCCTATGCTGATATTACATTTTATCAGCATAGGATTAACATTGTAAAGTCGCCATTATTTCTTTTGAGTTTGTGAAGATTTTTTTTATTTTTTATTTTATTTATCTGTAACGGGTCTTATGATCTATCTTATGATCTCAAAACTTGTGCAAATGTAAGAAAGTGAAAAGTTTATCATTTGAAAAGGAAGTATAATATGGTCACATACTTTATATTTAAACATTGCAGTGACTATAGTACTGCCACAACATTTTCTTTTTACTCTTTTGGCTGTATTAGTTGTGTAAAATTTGATTAAGTTTTTGTGACATTTTTGGTGATTTTAAAAGTGAATTATTTAAGAATGACATTAGGTATGAAAATCATGGAAAACTGTCCAACATTAACATTTCTACCTAATTATTTTCTACTAATTATACTTCTAATTATACAGTGCACTTCCTTCCCCAAGTTATGCCATATTATTGTCAACTGCATTATACTATTACATAATTGTCTATCATTTGCATGGAATGACAGTCATACAGAGGTGTTTACTAAGGTTATTTATAACGTGTTTCTGGTTGTATGATAGAGATGAGCAGAAATTCTAGACTTTCTGGTTTCAATACCTATACTATCAGACACTTAAATGTTGATGTGCAAAATATAATAAATCCCTTAAGGTTGAGTCGTTGTGCAGGACTAGTAATACTACACTTCCCTCCCCCCCCTGTCGTCTCTCAGGGGGGGAGAAATTTTAGAGACTGTCAACTAGAATCTGATTGGTTGCTATGAGCAACATCTCCACTTTTCCAACCCTGCAGCTTAGTAAATCTGTCCCAAGGGGTTGGTAAAAAAAAAAAGAACTCAACAGAGTCCTTTAAATTTATTATAACATATAACAATAACAATAAATTATTAATCATACAATACAATAACAATCAAATAATCAATGAGGATGGTGAAGGAAGAAGGCAGTGCATGACCAATCAGAGGGGCTAAACTGGCCCTTTAGTGACCACCCCACTTAATGGGCACCCAATAATCACCAAAGTGGGGGCATGTAACCACCCCACTTGCAAGCGCCCCAAATTAAATGAACAAAGGACACTCCCACCTAACCCACTGGATCTAAAATGAAACCCAGTTATGAGTGCACTGTCTTCCCGCTACAGCAGGGGGACCTCCTAAATGTTTTTTTTATTTTATTTTTATTTTTATAATGGGGTTTTCTTAAATAGACCTTTCATGAGTTTTAATATTCTTTGCTGTGATTGAACTGTTGCTGGTATTTACTGCAGGAGTTAGTCAAAATGTAAGAGAGATGCAATCTTACCTTTGGTCACATCTCTATATATATATACGTATTTACTGTGAGATAACAGGGATCACTATGGGACCCCCTTTTGATAATCACCATGCTTGTGCTATGCCCCCTTTTGATAATCACCATGCTTGTGCTGTGCCCCCTTTTGATAATCACCATGCTTGTGCCCCCTTTTAATAATCACCATGCTTGTGCCCCCTTTTGATAATCACCATGCTTGTGCCCCCTTTTAATAATCACCATGCTTGCGCCCCCTTTTGATAATCACTATGCTTGTGTCCCCTTTGATGAACGTTACATGACCATGCTTGTGTCATTACCTTCTTTCTTCTCTTGTTTTTCTTTCTTCGCTTTGTTCTGCAGTGCTTCTTTCTTCTGTCCTGGCTCCTCTCTGCACGCTCCTCACTAATAACGTTGGAGGTTGATGACGTCACGTCCGACGTTTAGTGAGAAGGGAGCAGGAAGAAGCCAGGATATTAGAAGGAGGATGCTGGGTCCCGGCGGCGGCAACGCCATAGTAAGTAAGTTACCTAATCTTTTTGTATTCTATTTTTGTGGCGGCAGGACCAGCGGGAGATTGTGGTAGAGGGAAGAGCCTGTCTGGCTTTGCGCTCCCCCCCACCACGCTTACCCCGCTTACCGGATTCCGCCGGCCCTGGCCAAGATGCTTTTTATGTTAAGGTTGACTCTAAGAAACAGCATTCTGCCATTAAATTTCTGTAAGGGGGGGTCATGGTCTTTGAGAGGCTATATATCAGAAAATATTTTACATATGTATGATTAAATGTGGCCCTCTTTATAGAGAATCGTCTGTTGGTGCCACATGTCATATTTTATAGAAAAGTAATGAAAAATATATTATTTAATATTTTGGAATATTTCAAAGTGTTCAATTGTTGCCGATACTTTCCACTTCCATTTTTCAAAGTATACATGTTGTATCAGTTTTTTGGGAGGCAGAACTCAGTGTACAGGTGTCTATATACTACCTGTGGTTTTTTGTTTTGTTTATTTTGTTAGGAAGATAATGATCCAGAGTGAGAGCTTTGTGAGAAAATTACATTAGATTGACTAAGTGCAGTCTTTAAAATCAGTCCTCTAGCTTTAAAATAAAATGCAAAAAGACTTGTTATATACTTTTATATTTTTTTGTATCTCTGTATATTTTCCCACACCTTTCTAGCACTTGATTAAATTATAAACTGACTTGAGCAACCAACACCTTGTGTGTATATATATATATATATATATATATACATACATACATACATACATACATACATACATACATACTCTCTGATATCAGTGTAGGAAACCTTAATCAAAAATGTTAAGAGACAAAGGTTATTTGAACTTATAAGAAAAGTAATGATAATGCCCCTTTGTATAGTTAGAGTATCACATTGCCCATTACTATTGTACTTGTATATGACTGTATGAATAATTTTATTTTAATCTACAAAATTAACCTAAATTCTGTAAATAATTAAATGGTTTCCTAATACATTTGATTGTAGAGGTATTTTTGACATTTATATTTAATAATCTAAACATGTATTTTATATGACTTGTCTAGGTGGGTAAATATTGGTCTATTAAAATTAAAAAAAATGTTGTGTATCAAGGTTCTCTTTGTGTAACCTTGATAAACAGAAAACGGGGAATCCCTAACCAACATTTCATATTTAATTGTCTGAAAAGACACTACAGGGAATGTTGCCCTTGTGTTTATTTAGCATGTGGAAATCCCCTGTGTAATCATACTGTACCAAATAAGCTGTGTCTGAAAATGATAACTGAGCTTGTACACACCTATTATAGTTAATGCAAAACCAGTTTGTGATATGGCTTAGTTTTATGAAGTTGTGTAGCTATGACTGGGCTTGGTGTGTTTCTTATCCTCACCTCTTCTTCTGGAGGTTATTTTTGACCCACAATTATAGATAGATATTAGTAATGCTTATTTACATAGCTCCACATATTTCACAGTGCTTTAAAAAAGAATATTTGACATTCACATCAGTCCCTGACCCACTGAAGCTACATTCTAAGGGCCAGATTTACTAAGCTGTGGGTTTGGAAAAGTGGAGATGTTGCCCATAGCAACCAATCAGATTTTAGCTGGCATTCTCGAATATGTAAAAAGAAAGTGAGAGCTAGAATCTGATTGGTTGCCATGGGCAACATCTTCACTTTTACAAACCCACAGCTTAGTAAATCTGGCCCCTGGAATGGCTAAGCTGTGGGAAAAGTGGAGATGTTTCCCATAGCAACCAATCAGATTTTAGCTGGCATTCTCGAATATGTAATAGCAAAGTTAGTGTGCTTTCCTATTACATATTCAAGAATGTCAGCTCAGCTCTTATTGGTTGCTATGGGCAACATCTCCAGGCGTCCACATGCATGGAGGTCTGTAAGTCCGCAAGCAAGAAGGAGTGGAACGTCCATTAAACTCCCCTTTCACGTGCAAACTTTGGTCAATATTCACAGCCATAAAGCAACCCTGAGTTCATTTAGTCAGCAGCCAATTAACCTACCACCATGTTTTTTGCAGTGTGGTAGGAATCCGGAGCACCCTGAGGAAACCACGTAGACACGGATATATAGATATGTGTAGATAGATAGAAAGATATATAGATATAGATATATCTATCCCAGAAGCTCCTTTCCTAGCTGCATAGAACAACATGATGGGATTGATACAGATGTGAACTTACACCCAATGGTGTAGCTAATCTCACATGCAATTACAGGTGGTCCCAAACTGAACATAGACTTTATTAATTAGAGATAATGGCAAAACCATTGCTTCAGCCTAAGTCTATGGGGAGGGGGACCATTGCATTAGCTTTTCATACCAATACTACAATTCAGAGGAGTAGCTACTGTTAGTGAAAGGGGGACGTGTCTTCTACGAACCCTTTTCCCCTGTGTTAGCGCCCCGTTTGCTGTCTCTTTTTAATGACATCCTAAAAGGAGGTGCTTTCTCCAAAGAAGCCCTGGCGGCCAGAATTATAGTCATTCCGAAGGAAGGGAAGGATCCCACCAACTGTGCCCACTATCGCCCAATCTCCCTCCTGAATACGGACATTAAGCTATATGCCAAAATTTTGGCTAACCGGTTGAATGGGGTTCTTCCCTCTCTGGTAAATAATGATCAGGTCGGCTTTGTCCCCGGACGACAAGCTCGGGACAATACCCGACGCATTGTTAGCCTTCTTCACTCAGTCAATAAACGTCGTTCCCCAACGCTACTACTATCCCTGGACGCGGAGAAGGCGTTCGACCGGATTAGTTGGCCCTTCATGCTCGCCACCCTCCGGCACCTTGGTTTCGATGGGGACTTCCTTACTGGGATCCAGGCCCTGTGTTCTTCGCCCTCTGCGCGCATCTCGGTAAATGGGGTCCTCTCCGACACAATGGACATTACCAATGGGACCAGACAGGGGTGCCCCCTGTCCCCCCTGATCTTTGCCTTGGTGATTGAGCCGCTGGCGGCGAGGATCCGGGGCTCTCCGGACGTGTCTGGGGTTTGGGTGGGGGAGGACGAATACAAAATATCGTTATTTGCGGATGATGTTCTCCTGACTCTTTCCTCCCCACAATCATCCCTACCGGCCCTACATTCTATTTTATCCATATATGGCTCTCTGTCGGGATATAAGGTGAATGTCACAAAAACTGAGGCTCTCCCGATCCACATCCCTTCCCCTATAATCGCTTCCTTGAAAGGTGCATACTCCTTTAGCTGGCAACGGGACAAAATCAAATACCTGGGTATCTACATCACACGGACATACTCCACACTGTACGATAGTAATTTCCCCCCCCTCTTACGCTCTATCAAATCTGATCTGTCCAGGTGGCAATCTATGTATATTTCGTGGCTCGGCCGCATCACTGCTCTTAAAATGAATGTTATGCCTCGCCTGTTATATCTCTTTCAGACGCTGCCGGTCGCAGTTCCCCGTAGCACACTCATTCAGATACATAGATGGTTTGTCCAATTTGTGTGGAAAAATAGACCACCCAGAACCAGTTTTGCCAACCTGAGAAAACCTACTGAAAGCGGGGGCCGCGGTTTCCCAGATGTGCAGCTCTACTATCTAGCCTCTCACCTAGGCCAAGCCATAGCTTGGTTCGCTACAGATCCCCGCCCTAGGTGGATACAACTAGAAGCGGCCGCTTGTGCATCCTCCTCCGTAGCATATGCATTAGGCCTCCCTCAGGCTAAGAGACCACCCGCAGTTTCCTCTCACCCGGTCGTGCGCTTCACCTGCTCTATCTGGGATCACTGTAGGTCCTCTTTTGGGGTCACATCGCTCCCTTCCCCCATTACACTCCTTTGGGATAACCCCGATTTTCCCCCGGGACGCTCCCCTTCATCCCTCTGTAGCTGGCGGGTAACAGGTATTCGGGTGGTGAGGGACTTACTGGACGGAGACAAATGTGCATCAATGGAGACTCTGCAGCGCAGATATGGCTCCCGGGTGGCGGGGCAGCTGGAATACCTACAGGTACGCCATTTTGTATCCTCCCTATCACGCGGCCAAATCGCCAGACCTCTCTCTTTGGTGGAGTCGCTGTGCCTCCAAGGACCTTTAGCACAAAAAATGGTTTCCTCATTGTACACCTACTTACTCCTATATAAGGAAGCCCCCACGCCAAAACACGAGGCGGCCTGGGAGCGGGACCTGGGGGCGCCTCTGGAGGAGGATACCTGGGCAGTGATACGGGAGCGTCTTGCGAAGGCCTCTCTATCCACTCTAGTTCAAGAGAACCTGTTTAAGATATATAACAGATGGTACCTAGTCCCCACCAGATTACACCGCATGTTCAACACTGTCTCGCCGCTATGCTGGAGGGGTTGCGGTGAGAGGGGATCCTTCCTACATATTTGGTGGAACTGTCCCATAATCTCTGATTTCTGGTCTATGGTGGCCACATTAATTTCCCAGGTACTAAATGTGCCTGTTTCCAAATGTCCCTGGGTTTTTGTTCTAGGCGCTCCCATTGTAGAGTTGGACAAAGATTCTGATCGCCTTGCCACCCAGATCCTAAACGCGGCCCGTTGTCTTATAGCCAATCATTGGAAGGACCCCTCTCCCCCATCTTCATCGCAACTTCTAAACAAAATCTGGTATCTCTCCTCCATGGAGAAAATGTCAGCCTACCTACAAAATAAATCTCACATTTTCGCACGTATCTGGGCCCCATGGTTTCAGTTGTATCACCCCACGCATTCACATGCGCCAAATGCTGGGTTGTATAACCTGTTTCTCTAATTGGTCTTGGGATGGGTACTCTCGCTGGCAAGTGTGGTTTACTGTCACTCTATATCTTGATTGTCACTACTTATATAACTGATCTCCCCCCCTTCCTCCCCCCCCCCCTCTCTTGTTTTCTTTTCCGTTTCCTTTTCTCTTTTAGGGAAAAACAGCCTTGCGGCTGTAAGTTAGTAATGTGGTGTACAGCACTGTATCTCTTACTAGTTATCAACCTCATATGTTCTAGCAACAATCTGTTTTAATATGTGTAATTGTCTTATGTATCTCTGCCAGTTGCACTGTTCCTCATGTTATGGTGTAAACCCAGCTGTGTCCTCTGGGATTTGTTATAGCTGTACCGTATTAAGCTGTTACTGTAAACCAATAAAAAGACAATCTTTAAAAAAAAAAAATAACCAAGTCTTGAAATATAATTAGAATTCCGTGATCCTCCCAGTCTTCTTATGTTATTAGAACGGACGTAATTTCAAAACAGTATTTTAAGAAAGCAATTTCCATTAGCAAGATCCATACGCAAACAGTTATTGCACATGCGCAGTTAAAAATCACGTAACTTACTATTCTTAAGTTACATGTAGTTCTGAATCAGGTCCTATATAACTAAATTTGCTAAACAATCTTCACAAGAATGCTGTTGATCAACCTATTTTTAATGGTTCGTTGTGTAGCAAACATTTCAACAGAACTTACTGCTTGAAAAAGTCATTTAAAAAGTGGAAGTAGGCTTCCTCCTTTAACTTTCACAAAATATATTTTATTATACCAACAGCACAAACAGTACCACGAGATAGACTTCTGGGGCATGGGTATAAACAGATCAACAATAACCCCTGATAGACGACATGCCTCTTCACACTGTAATGGACCCAGATGCAGGAATATAGTTTGGGGTTATTCAGTTCATACAGCATACATATTTAAAGACCGCTTCCTGCAGAGCTGAATGCTGCAGTATCATCCTGGTGACCTTATCTCTGCTAGTATCTCATCCTCTGTTCTCCAAATAATAACAAAGACCACCGTGAGGCCACAGACTCCATTTTATATCCCTCATGTATGAACTTGATATTCGTCTATTCACTGCAGTGCTGCAATAAAGTGGACAATGCACATGACTGAAAATTACAGAGTTGTTTACAATCCTCTGGGGGTATGCAATTATTTATGAAGCAACATTTTATGCAGGATGGATACATACCTCCCAACATTTGAGAATTGTAAAGAGAGACAATTTTTCGCGGCCCGGTAGAAGGGGTGTGTCTTGTATCGCCCAGTGGGCATGTCTGGGGAAAGTGGGTGTGTCTGACATGAACAGATAGCGGGTCTAGTGCATGCCTCTTTTAATAATTTAGCCATCCATATGTCTGCCCCTTATTATTTGTCCTCCATCTGCCACCTTAATGGCAGCCTCCATTTGCCCACTATTTGCTAGCCTCCACCTGCCCCTTAATGCCAGCCTCCACCTGCCCCCTTAATGCCAGCCTCCACCTGCCCCCTTAATGCCAGCCTCCACCTGCTCCCTTAATGCCAGCCTCCATCTGCCCACATATGCCAGTGCTAGCCTCCATCTGCCCCCTATTGACAGTGCTAGTCTTCATCTTCCGCCCCCATATGCCAGTACCTGCCTCCATATCTGTCCCTATAGTCTGTGCCTGTCTCCAAGTCTGCTCACAAATTAATTGCTAGTGCCAGTCTCCTTATGCCCCCAATTGCCTGCCTCCATCTGCCCCCTATTGCCAGCCTCCATCTGCCCCCTATTAACAGTGCCAGCCTTCATCTGCCCTCATATGCCAGTACCTGCCTCCATGTCTGCCCCTTATGTCTGTGCCTGTCTCCATGTCTTCCCCCAAATTAATAACCAGTGCCAGCCTCCTTATGCCCCTATTGTCAGTGCCTCCAATGATTTGATGTCCGCCCCCATTGCCAGCCTCTGCTCTCAATTGCCAGTGCCAGACCCTATTAAATTAATTTACTTACCTTTGAAGTCTTCCTCCCTGCGCAGCGCTTGCACATCCTCCCTCTTCCTCTGTCTGCTCTGCGGCCACGTGGCAGAGCGCAGAACACATATAATGTGTCCTGTGCTCTGCAGAGTCCTGCATATAACGCGTACACAGCATATAACGCGGCAGGGCTTTTAAAAAAAAAAAAAAGAGAGAGAAGAAAATTTGTCCCGAGAGTCTGATCTGATGCTGAAATCAGGACAGTTGCGAGGTATGTGGTTAGTAACATTGGCCTGGATCAAGACTTAAGTTAGTGCTTGAAATTAGTTACTCCTGGGCAGGGGCGTTTTAAGCAGTGAGGGGGGCCCTTGTGCAGGATTTACACATGCCCCCCCCCCTTCCGTTACCTGAGACAGGACTGTCCCGATTAGTGGGCCGAAAAGGGGGTGGGGCTTACAGCACCCTTAAGCCCCACCCCTTTTTCGCCCCACGAATCGGAACAGTTCCACCACAGGGGAAGGGGGACTAATTTGGTATCTATTTCTTCCCTCTGGAAGATCTTAGAGGGAAGAAATAAATGCTGAATGGCCCCACTTCCCCTGCCATCCCATGGTGCAGGATGCATGCCACAGGGCCCCCTGTTTTGAGGGGCCCGTGTGCTCTGCACACCCTGCACCCATTATAGATACGCCTATGCTTCTGGGCTAAACCATGTTGATTGCAACAGATGAAATATGACTCCCTCTGCAAACAGTATTAGAGTTGAGAGGTGATGTTTCCTATCCCAAGTCTAAGTATAATAAGTCCATGTTCAGATAAAATGGAAAAGAGAAAGAAACAGTTTACTTAGTAGGTCATATCCAGAACTGATAACGTAAGGCAACTTACGCGTGCGACCGTTGTGGTGGCTAGCGTATGGATTCTGATCTTATGTCTGGATCCTGTGTTACTATTGATTTTTGCATCTTTCATGTTTACATTTGTAGTAACAAGCAGGTCTGCAGTGATGCAACTGAGCATTTTTAGTTCATCAAAACAAAGGACTGAATCTAAAGAAGTCATGCGCTGTATGCTAAAGGGAAACTTTGCTCCAGGAAATCCCTGGAAAAATACATGATATATACTTCAGACAATTTCAAAGAGAGTGTTATTCATTGTTTATAGAATATATAAAATAACTTGTAAAGATTTAGTCAAGTACATATTTTATCATGAAGTAATAAAGATAAGTATAAGTTATACTTATACCTTATAGTCTATTCATAATAGGCAACCTTTGGCACCACAGGTGCTTTAAAACTACAACTCTCAGCATTCTTCAACACCATAAGCATAGCTGATCCAAGGTAAAGCATGATGGACCTTGTAGTATCTAGAGTGCTGCATGTGGCTGGTCTGTTCTACTCTAGCAGCATTCCTTCCAAGCCTCTGTACTTTTTGCTAGAGAATAATGATTTGAGGAAACTCTCCTCCATAAATAGATTAATAGATATGAGAGAGATAGATATGAGATAGATAGATAGATAGATAGATAGATAGATAGATAGA
>WWET01002222.1:2060-16161 GCA_011038615.1 Limnodynastes dumerilii
GGAGGACGCTCTAATCCTTTTATTAGCCGTAAATCACTTGTTGCGGGTCCCCGTTCCCTGCGAGAGAGCATCCCGGGGGCGAGTGCTTTGCGCGGATAGGCTGGTGACATAGCTCCGGGTGACCGGCGAAAGGACTTTATAACACACACACCGTGTTTGCCGTTATTATATTCCCCAATCATTTTCTTCTTCTCGGAAATTAATCAGACTTTTCCATTTCCTGTCAAGTGAAATATTGTTTTTTTTCTTAAGCATCTCGTGACCTTGGGAACATAACACTGGAGCTTATCTGGACTTATATGTGTGAGAGAGGGTTTATATCTGTCCCTGTCCCTCCGGGGAATAGGGATGTAATATAGGATGGGCGGGAGAGATTTACCTGTTTGGCTGTCGGATCCAGAAATAAGGGTCATCACGTTGTTTATACGCTGCCTATAATATAGTAAATAGTTTTTACAAATGAATGAAATGATATTGGCTCTCTCCGTGTAGGTCAATGGACGGGATCCAGACTTCCGATTTGTGTGCTTTTTTTTATCGGTGATTATAGAATGCGCAAAGATCCGCAATTGCAGGGCTGCCAAATTCAGATATCTGTGCGAGGACTCCGCTAGCCAATGAACTTCCATTACATTGTAATATCAAGCCCCGCCCCCATGTGAGAAGCTGTAGGAGAGGCCTAGTCAACCTGTGGCTCTCCAGGTGTTGTGAAACTACGACTCCCAGCATGCTTTAACTGCATAGGCATAGCTGATACTTGACAAAGTATGCTGGGAATCAAAGTTTCACAACACCTGGACAGCCACAGGTTGGCCAGGCCTATTTTAGGAAGTAAAAACAGAATGGAAGTTGCTCAATCAATTTATAGGTAAATGTTAAACAGGTGCGTGAAAGGCAGGGGGTTAATCTGCTTGCCACAGAAACAAAAGGAAAGAAAAGCCCCAGCACACTGCCATAAACCAGTAACAAACTCTACTGTTCTATCTGTAAAATAAAACACAGAAATGTTCGTTACACATATTTGACAAAATATGGGATAAGCCACCAGCCACCGTCAAGGCCTTTCTGTATATGGTGGTCCTGACTCTAAAATTGAGAGTCCCAATGTTGGGTCCCATATATATGTTTATAAATTGAGAGCCAACTTACCTAGGAGACACCCCTTAAAGTCTCCAAAATGGCTGCTGTGAAACAGCTCTCCCTCTCAGCAACTGCTCCCAGACATGCCCACAAACTTCCTACTTTAGGAAGTGTCATGGCCTTTAAGTTGTAATGCAAGCGTAATGCATTCTGATTGCTAATTACATCATCAAGTCCTGCCCAGTCCCTACTTATGTCTAGGTCCAGGGTGCGCACAATCCGCCACCAATTTGGCCACGTAGATGCATGGCACATAGCCATTGTGTGTCCATACATTACGTCCCATAATTTCTTGCAGTACAAAGGTGCCGCTATGTGCTCTATTGGATTGCACGTAGCCAGTCCCCCTTTTCAAATGCATCTATGAAACGCACAACGCATGACATTTTGCGCTCAGATCCATTGGCAGACATACCCATTGTCACTAGCAGGTGAGGTTTCCCCTTTTATCCACCCATGGATGTGTTTAGCGCTCTCAGGTGAACTATGTCTTAATAAAAATGGCGGCATCAGTATTTATTGATTGGTAAATTGTCAGTGAATAAATACTTCCAGTATTATTGTGAAGACTGTGAGACAGAGTCTGTTTCACATGTACCATTCATTTTCCTGTATCTGCCCTTGCAATCAACTGTCAGTCAGCCTAATGGGGAGCTTTTATTGGCTGGAACAAATGAAGGGGACTTAACTTTTTTGCACACAATGCACTGAACTTTAAAAATACGAGGACCAGAAAGAAGACAGGCAACTACAACAGGCGTAAGCAGCATTTTGTAGTTATCTGTCTCCTTTCTGGTCCGCCTGCAGTTCCGCTCTTCGCCGCTATGAATTTAGTGGTTGCCTGTCTCCTTTCTGGTCCACCTGACATACAAGTACTCCTAAAACGCTGCTTTCTCCTTTTCTTGCCCGCGGCTCCCGCCTAAGAGATTTGTTTACTATTGCCATAGCAATCAGGTGTCTTTGTATAGAACCCGTGTTGAAAAACAACACAGAATCTTTCACACTGACACCATTCCCGTGTGAACGCCGGGAAAACCCTTCTTTTTTTTCCCGGGTCTGAATGCTGGGTCAACCAGGTTAACAAAATGCCGAGTCATTAGACCCGGGTCAAGGAAAATGGGATCTTTCAACCGGATATTCGGTGGTGATATGAAAGGGGTTTTGTAGAAAAGATAAAAATAGGTGAGACTGCAGCTGATTAACAAGAGACCAAAGTGTATTTTTTGTTTCTGTCTGCATGATTGAAGTCTCGTTGTCTTCGATAACTGCCTGTCTTTGATTTTGGCCTCCATGAAAATGGCCGCCTCTGTACCAAACTCTTCAGGAAGTCAGGGAGATCACACACTCTTCAGGGAGATCACCCGCTCTTCAGGGGGACAGGGAGATCACACGCTTTTCAGGGAGAGTTATGCCATAGTTGCAGATGCATTTTTCCCACCGGTATACCCTTCCCTTTAGAAGGTGTTCAGTGACTGCATGTAATGTCCTTCTCCGTTCTGGCTGTTTCTCCTGTCATGTCACCGCACCATGAGTGTGTAATCTGTCCAGACTGTGGCAGATCCCTTCTGCCGCCGCAGTTCCTGGAGGACATGCCATTAATCAGACAAGCTGCAAGCTGTGATTGGCTGATAAGGGTCACCTGTTGGACAGATTGCGGTGTTGGGTGAGATAACAGCGAATCTCCGCGTACAGTATCTCTCTCCTGATCTCGCTGCGCCGCAGCCTGTCCTCGTGGGGTTAAATATATCATGGCATCTGCTTTCTTCCTCCAGTTGGGGCTCATTGCACACACAGGACATTATACACCGTGGAGAGAGAGGGGGAGGGGGAGGATATTAAGGCACTTGGACACGTATTTCTTGAAATATGCAAAGCTGTTTCATGTCATGAAGGCTTTATTCTGTCTGATAGATCGCTATTTGTCTTATTACTCACCGTAAGCGCTCTTGTCATTGCCTCTGCTATTTGGAGTTTCTAAACATTAGGTTATGCATGAGAATGTGATAATCAGGGACATTTATCCGTGAATTCAGTCCAGATACATGAATACTTACATGTATGTTTAGGAAAATAAAAATGCGTATTCCTGTGGGTGTGATGTGGAAATATCCATCATTTTACCAATGATAAATTAGCACAGTGCATTCATTTATAAATGCCATAAAATGACATTAGTATAGTACAAAGTTGCCGACTCTCCTGGAAAGTCCGGGAGACTCACAGAATTCAGGCGTGGCTTCAGGAATCCTGCGAGAGCCGCCAAATCTCCCACATTTGAGGCCGTATTCAGAGAACCGTTTTCACAGGGATTTGCATGCGTATTTTTAGGATCGGATCAACTGTGCATGCGTGGTAACTTTATTTATGTAAGTTATGTCGAATATACTAATAAAAGTAGCAAGAAAGTAGGCTGCGCTTCTGATTCAACAAATTAAATGGACCCGATTCACACTTAAGAATCTTCTTAAAATAAGAACTTAAAGTCACTCCTGGGCTAAACCATGCTGATTGCAGGGAGAGTCATATTTCATCTGTTGCAAACAGTACTAGTGTTGAGAGGTGATATTTCCCAGCCCAAGTCTAAATAACAGTGTAATAGTAAAGCTGGTCAGTATCTGTTTTCAGTAAGCAATTCAAAGATGTATTCCTGCATGCAAAGAATACAATTAACTTGACTCCCCCCGAAAACAAAATCGTTTTGCCCAGGAGTAACTTTTAAGTTCTTATTTTAAGAAGATTCTTAAGTGTGAATCAGGTCCAATGTGTGTAAGTGTATATATAAATGGAGAGGTGCAGCCAAGGACCAAACCACTATGCAACTACAAGGAACAAAAGAGGTCCAGCGCTCCAAACAAGCATTATATAACACTATGTGTCAGCACATACATAAAAAGGAGGTTTAGTTCACAATATAGCTATACTGGGTTATGTCACCTGCCCAGCGTCAGGGCAACTCCTGTAGGTGAGTCCCCTATCCATCTACTATATGTGTACTCAGGAGGTCTATGTTAAGACACTCCTACTATTTGAACAGTGTGCAGGCAGCCATTTTGTGGGAGGGGTCATAACTCCCAAAGTAAAACTAGCAAAGTAACAAAAAACACAGGCTGCGCTTCTGATTCAATATATGAAATGTGTGCAAGTGTATATATAAATGGAGAGGTGCAGCCATGGACCAAAATGACCACTGTGAAACTACAAGGAACAAAAGAGAGGTCCGGCGCTCCAAACAAGCATTATATAACACTATGTGTCAGCACATACATAAAAAGGAGGTTTAGGTCACAATATAGCTATATTGGGTTAAGCTCACCTGCCCATCGTCAAGGCACCTCCTGTAGGTGAGTCCCTATCCATCTGCTATATGTGTACTCAGGAGGTCTGTATTAAGACACTGCATTTGCACAGCCTGCAGCGGCCATGTTGGGGAGAGGTCAGACTCCCAAATGAAACTAATAAAAGTAGCAAGAAAATAGGCTGCGCTTCTGATTCAGCAAATTAAATGTGTGCTGACACATAGTGTTATATAATGGCTGTTTGGAGCGCCGGACCTCTTTTGTTCCTTGTAGTTACATTGAATATAAGCTCGGAAGTGCTTTCAGCACGGGCATGTGAATCGGGTACATACGTGCGGATGGGCGGCATAGAAATCAAATCGCACACATACGTTCGTAAGTACACACGTAAAGAACAGAGTGGTCACCGACAGCACGTCCGGGAGAGGGGAGTGTCCGGGTTGTTGGTGGGTGTTTCCTTGCTGTGGCCGTGCGTATAATTGCGTGCATAAAATAACGGATCTCTGAATATGGCCCTTGGACTTGATAACGGGCCGTGTTCACACCCAAGAACCTTCTGCTTCTTAGGCGCGGAGTTTTACGAAATGATCTACGACGCATGCGCAGTAGATCATTTACGCAATCTACGTAGCAGTTAGGTGCGTAGATTGCCTCTGTGAGATCTTTAAAGAGTGGTTTAGTTTGAAGGGGCGGCGTAATGCCTCCTCGGGGGAGTGTTTAGGTAGAAGGGGGAGGGATTTAGATTAGCCAGTGAGGGCGGGGAGAGGCAATGTCCGTGCGTAGTTTCCTTCTAAAGTAGATCCAGAATAACGTTTCCATGCGTATTTCCGACTGGCGGAGATGTAAAAACGCGTTTTGGTATGTACTGAGCAAGCGCACGACAGATGATACGCTACGAAACATAACGTAACTCTGAGCGTAAGGGCCTTTCACGTATCAGTTGCATAAATTAGTTTGAGGGGGCGTGCCATAAGTACGATTAAATTACACAATGTAGGTGGGGGTTTGCGTTTAAATCGTACAGTATGGGCGTGCTTAGCGGCGTAACTACGCATTGGCTATATGTACGTGTTACGCCGCCAAAAGTTAAGGAAGGGTTTAGAAAGCGTAAAGCGGACAAATTACGTACATGTAGGGGGAGTAGTGCCTGGGGGAGTGTATAGATGGTACGCTCGCCTAAATACGCTACGCTAGGAAACGGATTGCAAGTGGCGTTCTGGATCTACCCCACGGTTAGTTAAGGTAGCCCTTCGGCACTCGTAAGTGCCAGAAGGTGCCTAAAAATGGGAGGCAGGTTGGGGCAGGACAGGATTTGTCTGCTCCTAACACACTCTTAGGTGTGAACGTGATTTAATGCAATCCGCTGCCTGAAGCTCCGCCCCCTGCCTATCAATGCTGTGACCCACAGTGTTACTGAGCATGGGTGGGGCCTGATGATGTCATTTGTGACATAAGCCCCGCCCCAGAGGGGAGCGTTTGCCAGTTGACGTGACGTTTTACAGCCTGATTTTCTACTGCGCACGCTTAGAACCGAAGTGCATGCAATTGCGCCCCATTCAGATAAGAGCGCAACTGAGATCCGAGGCAGCGTACGCTCTGAGAAGCGCGCCGAGGGACAGAAGGGGGCGGAGGGACATAGTCAATGTACACTAAGGGCGTGGCCAAGCAAGTGCCCCCTATCCAGATCTGAATGCAGACCTCAGAAAGGACGCCAGGTCATGTCTAAGTCCAGAGGGCGCACCATCCGCCACCAATTTGGCCACGTAGATGCATTGCGCAAAACCTCTGTGTGCCCATACAATACGTCCCGTAACATCTTGCAGTACAAAGGTTCTGTTGTGTGCGCTATTGGTTTGCACACAGCCAATCCCCCTTTTCAAATGCATTTCCGAAACGCACAACGCACGTCATATTGCGCTTAGGTCTGATGGCAGACATACCCATTGTCACTACCGGGTGAGATTTCCCCCTTAGAGACAGGCTGTGTGCCGGTCACGGATCTGTCCAGTCTGCAGGAATTACGAGGGTGAACTGACTTGGAATAAACACAGGATACAGCAGTGATTGAGGTCATAGAAGGTTAATCGCTGTGAAGGTCAAATAAACACAATCCCGAGCGCGACAATGGAAAGAGTCATCCGTAGATGCCCTCTTGTCATAGACGGCGGGGTGACGGGTGTCCAGAGCAAAGGGCCTTTATATTACACTTTATCTAATAGCAGCACCCTGTGGTGTGACAGGGACGGATTATTCCCCGATCAGTGGCACACAGCCTTTCCAAGGCTGGCTCTCAGCATGGCACATAGAGGAGGCCGCGCGCCTGGGTGACGTGTGGGTGTGTCCTCCCGCTCCATGCTGCCACGTGACGTGCAGGTGGGCTGCTAAATTTATCAACGGCTTCTAATTGCGGCACATAAATAGCAGATCTTAGACTAGTGCCAGGCGGGCAGAATCCGAGCCACCACTTCAGTGCTGCAGACGGAGGGAGAAAGCTGCTTATTATCCCCCCTGGCTGAAGGTTTGGGCAACTGGCATCCTGACAGCTGTGTATAATGGCACCGAGCAGCGTCTCTACGTCACAGGTGTCACAGACTGAGCAGAAAAGTCATGTCACCCGCATTAGTCACTTCCTGCGACTGCCGAAAAAACAAATCTCACCGTTCCCTAGTTAGTCATCTGCAATGGGGAGCCGGGCGCTGCAGGAGTTACCTTGTGGGCCAGTCACTGTCCCTGTGAGCGCGCTTTGTGCTTACTAACCAGTAATGAATAAGGGTCGCAGCGATGAGGTCACAAAACAGTTACACAATGATGTCACCTTCTCGTCCCCGGGGCTGGATTATTCCACTGTTATATGTAGTGATAATGGACTGGGTGTGTTCCGTACTGGTTACACTCTCCGCTAAGAAAATCTCATTTCCGAAAAAGGGTCATCCGAAAGTTCTGTTCAGCATACATCACCCATTCACTTTTGCAATCGCCGTTAGCGATATCCCTCCTCTGCGGACCTGGAACAGGTGAGTAAACTCTCTGTGCGGGGTATGGAGGGTTAGGGTCAGGCTGCCAGGAAGGAAGGGAGGGTTAGAGGGGAGGGTTAGGGAAAGGAGAGGGGGACTATTTTTTTTAATAACTTTTCAGACCACGGAGCTTTCTCAGGCTCGAGGCATAGCAATCGAAATCCCAGCCAGTTCGTAACTGGCTGGGGAGGAAACGGGCGATTAAAAATTCGGCTGTTCAGACCGGGGCCCCACATCCGTTCCGTATGTATAGAGGCGTTGAAGTCTCATGCTGCGGCCATAAACCTACCTCAACTTCTCCGTATAGATCAGTGTCCATCTGTGCGCAGTACCGTACGAAAGTGCCAAATGCCGTCCACATGTCCTGTTTAGCATATCTAACCACGCCCCCCCCCTTGCCTGGTTAAGACATGGGCATGACAAGGCGCCCATCGCACGGATCTCCTATCATATTAAATTGCGTTCCGTACGACAGGAGATCTTCTACGGAACATCGGCCCACGACACTCGACCTATGCACGTAGCTTTTGTAAGTCAGGCGTTGAATGGAATTCTTCGTGCTGCGTGCTATGATTCTCTGTAACTTGACAGAGCGAAAATAAAAAATATATAGTCCTCAATAATATAAATCCATACTAAGGCGCAGATTCACACTACCGGACGTATAACATATAGTTTAAAGTTTTTTGCTACAGTGCGTGCGTAGTAAAAAATGTTTACGTAATCTACGTATCTTTACGTAGCTTGCGTATATGCAATTTAAAGTCCGCATATATGCAATCTACGTAACGAAAAGATACGTAGATTACGTAAAAAATTTACTACGCACACACAGTACCAAAAACCGGTAAACTACGGGTGTACATGCTATACGTCCAGTAGTGTGAATCCGGGCCTAAGTGCTCACCACAACATTTCTGACCCAATCACTCGATAACGGAATGATCTGGCCAATAATCGCTTTAATGTATGGCAGGCTTTAGAGATGTTTAGTAGTTACTGCAAATGATTTGTCTGAATTTGCGCTGCGTCTGGTTATATTCAGGTCTGGATTGCACTTATTTGCAGGAACATGTATGATAACGGACCTCTTTAGTGTCATTTCATCACCCCCCCCCCTTCCCTATCGCAATTACCTAATAACTCATTAATTTGCTAATATTGCCTTTATGAGGATATATTTACAATTGTCTGCAGCACCCAGTCAGCTGTTAGCTTTTATAGGTCTGGTGTTGGTTACACAATGAAAGTCAATTCTTGATTGGTTGTCATTGGTTAAGTGCATACTGTAATGTCAGTAACTTTCCATGTCTGTTAGCAGAATTTTTATGCTGTCACGAAAGTGATTGACAGTCGTTCATATTATTACCTCAGGGGGTACTTTTACTAAGGCTTTTAAAATGGAAAAGTGGAGAGGTTGTTCATTGCAACCAATCAGATTGTAGATATCATGGTGGCGAGAATGTGCTAGATAAATGGTAGCTGGGATCTGATTGGTTGCTATGGGAAACACCAACACTTTTTTTTTTCTTTTTAGAACCTGTAGAAATGTTACCTCCAGGAGTTTTAAAAGGAAAACAATGAAATCCAGAGGGGACCTGTTCTGTGCCTTGGACCCCCATTGTACTGTCAGGGAGACTGCGGGGAAGAAATATATATATTTATTGGTAATTTGAGCTACTTGAAATGTCAGAGTTGTTCTTGAGCAGTTTCTAGAGATTTTCAGATAACTTCCTACAGTTTATTTTAGACTAAACTTAAAATGCAATAACAGAAATGGGAGCTGAATGTCATCTGGTATTTGCTGTGTAGGAACGTCAAACATAGTAATTTAGGTCACTTGAATGAAATTTTTTTTCAAGTACTATTAAAAAAAAAATAGAATCCATCTATATTAATGGCTGTTTCTCTAGTCTATAATAACATCTTTAACAAAGGTGAACTTTAATCCGATTGAGGGTTGCAGTTTGGCGGTCCAGCATATGACTTGACGGCGCGATTTATGCAAATCAAAGCTAATAGTCTTAGTGGACCGTATTCACACTTACGTATGAAATAAGTACGCACGGATTCGCAAATATTTGCGCCTAAGTGGAAAGGCAACACTCAAGACACTCCTCTCGTACTTACGGATTTCCGTCATCATAGGGCAACCTTAACTCTCCGTGCGTATATTTGTGCTTCAGTTGCTTGGGTACGTGCATACATTCTTAACTGTGCCCTTAACAGGCTATTTAAATGCCTCCCGTCACCCACTTCCTACTTTCGGAGGACTGCCATGCCCATCCGTATGTATCTCAATAAGCACGGATTTGAAGTCCGTGCCTAATGGATTGCCGTGCCAAAATACTACGTAGCTTGCGTAAAAAAGTTACTACGCACTTTTACCGATCCTAGAAATATGCATGGAAAATGCAGAACTTTCTTAAGTGTGAATAGTGTCCAGTGTTATTAGGCATGGGGGCGGGGCATTAGGATGTAAATGACATCATCAAGACCCGGCCAACCTATACTGATACTAGGATTGAGAGATGGGGCGGGTCTTGAGGCTGTGATTTGCATGAAATTGTGGCCTCAAGCTAGGTGCTGGAGACTTATTGGCTCTCCCGGGTACTGGGAGGAATGCCCGAAATTTAATTTCTCTGAATTATAGATGTCTAATGCTGAAATTCCCCACCCTATTTGTACTTCTTGGTATATGAATAGGGTATATAGTCTATATGCATCATGATAAAGCTCTTTATTACTTTTAAATTGTGCTCAAATGATCCCCTATGTTAGGGCTCTATATGTCTCATAATAAAGCCATTTATTTCTCCTTAATTGTGCCCAAACAATCCTTGTAATAGGCCTCGATAGGAAGCCCTATTATGGGATAATGTGAGCACATTTAAACAGAGCTAAAGAGCTTTATTATGGAGAGGCTTCAGGTGCCTGTTTTGGTGTAAAATTTAAGCACAAAAAAGAAGATACAAAGAGCTTTATTAGGTGGCAAATATACAATATACATAACATAATACTATATTATATGCCAATGTGTTTCCCCCAAAAGCCTAATGCACCCTGCAGCCTCATCGAACAGACCCTGGTAGGAAGCGTTATGCCATGCCTGCATTTCAGGGTGCCTCCCATACTAGGCCAAGAGGCTTGCAATCAACATAGAAGAGGTTATATTCCAGGGGCCAGATTTACATACCCTTTAACATGACCCATTCCATTAGGTACAATTTAATCTGCTCCTGAGCTTCCAACTGTCACTCACCTGTTTTCAATGAATTAACTGATTTTTAAAAAACTCTTTGCCTCTTCAACAAAGGTGGTTACCATAGTAACGGACAGTTGGAAACTGAGGAGCAGAGTATTTTGTACCTAATGGAATGGGTCATGTTGGAGGATATGGATTTACTAAGCTTTGGGGAAGTGGAGATGTTGCCCAGAGCATCCAATCAGATTCTAGCTCTCACTTTCCTATTACATACTAGAGAATGTCAGCTAGAATCTGATTGGTTGCTATGGGCAACATCTCCACTTTTCCAAACCCACAGCTTAGTAAATCTGGCCCCAGACCTTCAAGGCCTTACACGTTTGCAGTAATCCCAAAGCAAAGCAGAATTTAGTATCTGTTTAAACAGAGGCTGGCGTTGTCTGAGCCTTCAGGTGTGCCTTGATTATTAAGTGCAAGAATTATTGGAAGGGGCAATTTAGACAGGATTAAGAAGAGGACGACCTGCAGAGTGTGGCACAGCCCTGTGACCTTTACCAGGGGAGGGGGATATAGATAAGGGGACTTGCCCTGATGTGTTTAAGCTTCCCTGGGCTGTCGGTAAATTCTTTGCATTTTGCAAAGTAATCTCCTGCTTGAGAGGCAGCAAAATCTTCATCTTGTATTGTTACAACAGCAGCCATTTTCTTCACTTCCTCCAAACGCTTGGACAGCTGCAGCGTGTGACTAGCTTTCCTGCCGGGTACACACGGAGAGGCATACGGTGCCCGGTGTACGGTGGCCCTCTTCTTTGCCTCTGACTTAGTCCTCTAATAGGCAGAGATGGCGTTCAGCCTCCCTGCGCCTGCACACAAAGCGATGTGAGTGTACGGCTGTCGGTACATGTAGGGCACGCACATTGCAGGAGAGGAGGTGGGATGCTGCTGACTGCTATAGGAAGGAACAGATTTTTCACATTCTGCAAAGTGTTACTATAAAGAGAGCAGCTTGTGGCAGCCAGGGGAGGGGGTGGGATAATTAGACAGTAGGCTAGCACCTGGGTAATGCATTCCTCATTAAAGCAAACACTTAGCCAGGGAGAAGGCCATTAGACTGCCAACAATTGCTAGTTTTGCGGCATGCAGTGGCTAATGTCTTTCTCGCAGTGTTTCGTGGTCTGTTGGGGGATTTCTGCGGTTCTTCATCGCCTCAGATATAAAAAGCCCACATCCTCATGTGTAGAATCAGAGACATCTCCACACAATAAGCTCATTGTCATAAATGTTACTGCATAGAAGGCTGATTTCATCCTGTGGTATTCTTAAGGCCGATCCGTAATTATTATTAATAACACTTATTTATATAGCGCCACAGATTGTCTGCAGCTTTACAGAGAACATCAGACATTTAGATCAGTCCCTGCTCCTATTGGAGCTACACACAAAGGTCCCTAACGCATTCATACACTTACACACTAGGGTTAATTTAGTCAGCAGCCAATTAACCTACCAGTATATTTTTGGCATGTGGGAGGAAACCGGAGCACGCGGAGGAAACCCACACAGACACAGGGAGAACATACAAACTCTACACAGATAAGAACATACGAACTCATGACCTCAGCGCTGTGAGACACAAGTGCTACTTGCTGAGCCACCGTGATTCAGGCGGAATTGTGTGCATATCGTATCTGAGCATGCGCAGGGTAAAATCACGCCGTAAGGGCCGGATCCAGAATTTATAACATCAGCCGGCATGCGGACGTCGGGCTGTGTGAGCGCACTGGGCATTCTCATGGCATATGTTAGGCATCAGAACGTACGGAACCGGTTTCCATCTGTTCTGGGCGTAACAACACTCCGTACGTACGAGGATGCACATTGTGAATGGAGGGAGGTATTTAAATTGTACATTAGGGGCAGGATTAGGAACTTCTGTACGTCAGAGCATTCTGTATGCACCAGAGGCGGAACTAGCGAGTTGTGAGCCCAGGTGCAAAAAATGTGCTTTTGGCCCTGATGATTTCCCAGGTAAGCCGGTGGGGAGCTTTGGCAATGCGGTGATGACGGCTGTGGGCCCTTGTATCAGCATGTGAGTTAGGTGAGGGCAGATCCGCATGTAACTCACTTTTCCAGCCCCCAACCCGCCCCCCGTTTTTAGGTACCTTATGACCTTATATCACAGGGCACCTTGAGCCAGCAGCTGCCTAAATGAGAGAGACTCCTCATCCAGGAAGGAGCCTTCTCTGGCCAGTCTGCTGCCGTGGCACAGAGCGATGAGCCACGGGTGGGGGGGGGAAGCGATGATTAGTTGGGCACTAGAGGGGGTGGGGACTGGCGGCTGACTGGGAATGACTGGGAGGTTTAGGGACAACCAATGCACCTACGCAGTAGCCTCACAACATGTAGACGCTACTGCACATGTGCAAAACGGCGAGGAGCAGAATGGCTTTTATATAAGCATATAGATAATGGAATGCACAATATGTAAACACGTCACAAAGTATTTCTACATCCTCTGACATGTCATAGGCCGGTGTATGAGAGTCCTTGGGGTTCAGAGGACCTAGCGATGCAGAATGTGTAGACAGGACACAGAGAGAGGTATCTCCGGCCCTTCCTCCATTGTGTAAGATAATTAGGTTCAGAAACAGCATGTAAAATATTGATCAACCTTTAATTATTCAGAGGCTCACTCTGCAGCTGTGATCAGATAGACGGAGGGGAGTTTCCTTAGTGTTAGAGGGATAGAGGTGATAATAGAGACGGGGAGAGGAAGATACCGAGGGGTCTTACCAAGGGCGGTGATCTGTAGGGAGACAAGTAACAGAGTCTCTTCACAAAGACGTTTTAGGACTAAGGATAGAGGAACCTGGTTGTGCAGGAAATTATAGGGAGCCAGACAGGAAGGAGGGAATCAGTAAAATAGAAGAAGGCAGAGAGTGACGGGAAGACGCGGGAACGCCAGGGTTTCTTTCTGGCTGTCAGGGGGGATTAGGAGAAGATCACGGGGATGGGTGAAGAGGCGATGGTGGAGTGGGTCAGAGAGAGAGCACCAGGTGCACACAGTCAGGAAGATTATTGAGACTAAGGACAGACGATGATGGAAAGATGGAGAAGTTTGGAGAAGAAACTAAAAGTAGAAACTGCAACTGGAGTCCAGAGTCAGGGAGTAGCTGGGGGGGGGATTAGGAGAACGGGGATGGGTGAAGAGGCGATGGTGGAGTGGGTCAGAGAGAGAGCACCAGGTGCACACAGTCAGGAAGATTATTGAGACTAAGGACAGACGATGATGGAAAGATGGAGAGGAGATCAATGGGTGAAGAGGCGATGGTGGAGTGGGTCAGAGAGAGAGCACCAGGTGCACACAGTCAGGAAGATTATTGAGACTAAGGACAGACGATGATGGAAAGATGGAGAAGTTTGGAGAAGAAACTAAAAGTAGAGTAG
>WWET01002222.1:17654-31024 GCA_011038615.1 Limnodynastes dumerilii
CCCGCTGCACGGGAGGCCGATAATCTATTCTTAGCCTGACACATTTGCCCGTGCGTCTCTCAGATATATGGAAGTGGCTTGAAGTGGCGCTTTTGCTGTTTCTCTCTCTCTTCGCACACGCGAAACGGCAGCGCCACTGTGTTATCTTGCAGGTTCTGAAGGAGGGGTGCCCAGTAACACACTTTCCCAACTAATCTAATTCATCCAATGGGGCAGAGGGAAAGAAAATGTAATTTATTTTCTAATTATTCCTTGTCTGGCAGAACCGTGTGCTACCGGAGTGTCGCTATTTAAAATATTTATCTCCGCGGTGCGTGGTCTGCCCAGGGCCCGTGGCACAGGATGGATGGGGAGGAGAGCGACTTCGGCATTTGTTTTGACTTTTCTGTGTAAATACATTTATTTTTCATTAGGATGTGGCTGGCTCTGGGCTTGAGCGATGATCGCTCTGCTCATATGTTACATCCAGCGAGGAGGAGAGAGACGCAGGGAGGGCCGTCGCCTAATGCAGCTGTTGTGCATGCATAATAAACACAAGCAGGGGGCACAAATCTCTGCCTCTGTGCCCGCTGCTCTGTGTTTGCTGTAGTGATGAATTATATTATTATATATTAATATTATTATATCTGAATACAGTTTAATCTACTTTATTTACATAGCAACCTAAACCCCAATAAGATGCAAAGCAGTTTTTATATTTGCAATGGAAGAGGCAGCCATTTTGAATGCACTCAACTTTATTTACATTAGTCCTGGCATCATAGGAGTATGTTTACTATCTAATATATAAGTGTAGATCACTTTTTTATAGGTTAGAAGCATCAGCAATATTTTCACAGGTTCCGCTGACACTGGTCAATATTGGGATTCACAATTTGCATCGGAACGCCAGACCCTCCAAGATGATCCCTTAACACTCCGTTCCTGAGCTTCCAGCTGTCACTCACCTGGATGTAATGAAGTAATTCATGTTTAAAAAGACATTTTTATTTTCGATCCAGGTGTTTACCATAGTAACTAATTGTTGGAAACTCATAAGCAGAGTATTTTGTCCTGAAATGCGTCAGTCTCTGGTGCTTCTTTGAAAGTTTACATGACACCCTTGAGGCAGAGGGTTGCCATGTTGTTTTTACCCAACTGAACTGAAACTGCTTCTTTTATTTCCCCCAGCTCCATATTGCCACGGTGTCTATTAATCTTCTAGGCTCAGGAAGAGAAGTTATTTTGTAACAGAACCTAATGAGCAACAGAATCTAAATAAGTATGGGGCCTGTCTGGCAGGGAAGGCAGCCATTTTGTGTGGAAGCCATTTTGAATCTTTCATGCAACAAATTTCAGAAGAATTTTATGAATGTAGCATATTTTGACTGCAAGGAAATAATGTTACGCTAGATATGTAAAAAAATAAATAAAATAAACATTTACAAATAAATGAATGTGAGGAAGTGTGCTCAGCATAGGAACCGTTTTTCCCCCCATGATCCAAACCTGATAATTCTATACTGTATTTGTACCTGCGGTGCTACATGACCTGTCCATGGGCATATTTACCCCTTTCTCACATTGCTCCTGTATACTTTCCTCCTTTCCCTGTAGCACATACTGCGGTCTGTAGGGGGAGGAGCAGGCGTTCATCGTTCTGCTACTCTGCTTAGCCCCCGCTTTCTGTTTGCTTCTATTCTTAGTTTATTTTATTGGCTTCTTGACTTCTGGAGAAGATTTACTTTCTGAATATTAATGACAATCCCCCCCACCCCCACCCTGTCCCCGCTCTCCCAGAATCCAATCTGCCAGACACTAATCTGCCCAACTTGAGGATCCTGGGATACAAGAGTGGGCAGAGTGTGGAACGGCGGAAAATTACCTGTTCCTTGTCTGTGTGCAGAGATTCCACATGTGCGGGGCGAGGGTGGAGGGGTTAGAGGCGCTTGAAATTCGAGTCTCAGGCCAGCTGTATCCTGTATATGTTTAACTTCTGGCAGCACAGTACATGTATAATCTATGAATATCTGCACTTCTAACCCATGAGTTCTGATGTCACCTCGTGTAATTAGTGAGTTGCAGTGTCATAGTATATACTCAGCAAGTTCTGATGTCCGTTTATAATCTGTATATTCTGATGTCATCGTATATAATCAGTAAGTTCTGTTATAATTTATAATCATGAGTTATGATGTCATCGCCTATAATTGTTCAGGTCTAATGTCATTCCTTATAACCAGTGTGTTTTGACGTCATTGCTTATAATCAATTCATGTAGTCTGTCATAATCAGTAAGGTGTGATGTTATGACAGTCTACTGTAAATGATTATGGATATTATTATGGATAATAGTGTATAGCCACCCATATAAAGAGCTGTACATAACGTCCGTGGCATTGATCCTCTGATTGGCTTAAATTTACACCTGCCCTTTAATCTGTAATGAAGTTACGCCCCCTACCAGGTGGATATTCCTCTTCCTCTAGGTCACTCAACATACCCCATTGCTCACAGTAATACGCCATATGCACGGACCAAATAATAAAAGTACCCTATATGACCATTTGACAACTAACAAGTTTGTATGGGGCATATTATGGGTACACGCTACATCTAATTTCACAAGATGCGATGTATAAAAATATATTATATGTAAACACTGAAACGATTTACTAGAAGGATTAGTGATTTTTCATCTCCCATAACCCTGTGCTCAGATTTTTTTTTATGTGCACTCTAGAAAGGCCTGGAATCAGATGCCGTATTGTTGGACAGATGATTGTGATTGCATACACACTCTCATTTGGAACGACATTGTGACATCGATGATTGTTAAAATTAAGACTTATATCTAATTTAACAATAAGATGTCCAGTGAAACAACGAGGCGATAATTGTGAGAGTGTACTCACTAATAACATATTGTTCCCAACACTCATTTATCATATGATCTCATGGTTGCCTACTTTTACAAATGAATATCAGGGAAATTGTGAGAGGACTATCAAGGTGCTGCACCCAAGGGGTGTGTCCTGTAGCACCAAAGAGGTGTGTCCTGTGAATAGCTCCACCCATAGGTGTATCTAGTACTGCCAGGAAAACTATTTTACAATAAAAATGTCAGTATTTATTGATTATTAAATTGTCAGTGAATACTTTCATTACTATCTTTATAGAAAAGCTAAAAGTGACGCTGCAGCTGATTAACAAGATTGTTTCATTACATCTTTCCCAAATCTTTCCCAAATCCTTCCTCATGACACCACTTCCTAAGCCACAGATTGAAATCATGAATGCGCCACATTCTACCTTCTTCATATCTGTGTACTGGCAGCACTTCAGAAAAACTGTTACAGAAAATGAGGGATGATCTAGGTAGACTGGAGGAATGGTCAAGAGTGTGGCAACTGCAGTTTAATGCCAAAAAATGCAAAATCATGCACTTAGGACATAAAAACCCAAAGGCTCAATATTTCCTTAATGGCATTACATTAGAATCTAACGAGGAGGAAAGGGATCTAGGAATCATTATTTCCAGTAACTTCAATGTAACAAAGCAATGAAAAAGGCAAGTCAGATGCTTGGTTGCATAGGGAGAGGAATTAGTAGAAGAAAGAGAGAAGTAGTGATGCCCCTTTATAAATCATTGGTACGCCCTCACCTAGAATACTGCGTTCAGTTCTGGAGGCCATATCTCCAGAAAGACATAAATACATTAGAGACTGTGCAAAGAAGAGCAACAAAAATGGTCCATGGCCTTTGTAACAAATCATACCAAGAAAGGCTAGAGGAACTAAACATGTATAGCTTGGAGCAGAGAAGGGAGAGGGGGGACATGATAGCAGCTTTCAAATACATCAAGGGTTGTGACCAGCTAGAGGAGGGTACCATTTTTCAAAAGAAAAGGTGTAATAGAACACGAGGGCATGAATATAAACTGGAGGGTGGTAGATTCAAAGGAAATGTGCGGAAAAATTACTTCACTGAAAGGGTGATAGATAAGTGGAATATTCTCCCATCTGAGGTGGTTGAGGCCAATACAGTAGAACAATTTAAACATGCTTGGGATAAATATAAGGGTATCCTAAATTGAAACCCAAATTGAGGGTAAATAGGGTCTAGGGTCAGTATAGTTTTCAATAAACAAATGGGCAGACTAGATGGGCCATGTGGCTCTTATCTGCCGTCACTTTCTATGTTTCTATGTTTCTATCTTGGCCTCCATGAAATTGGTCATCTCCATAGACCTCAATGGATGAAATTAGAATCAGGGAGATTACCAAACACTTCAGGGAGTCAGGGAGATCACCCAATCTTCAGGGAGTCTCCCTGATATTCAGGGAGAGTTGGCAACTCTGTATGATCTGCATGTTAATCGAGTGAAAATGATGTGGGACCATATTCACAATTAAGAGTGAATTAGGTGCGGACAGTGAATAAAGGGTTCCCATGACACTCCCCTTGCAAGGACTGATTTTCGGTGACTTACGTGTCCATAGGGCAACCTTAACTCTACGCATGTAGTTGCATGCGTATTTTCCTTCCGTAAGTGTGTACATGAAAAACCGCGCCCATATTAGTCCATTTAAATGTCTCCCCCCACCCACTTTCACTAAACTACTCATGTACGTAAGATAACCACGCCCCTCCGTACGTATGTCACTAAGTCTGATTTACAAATCCGTGCGCAAAGGACTTCCGTGCTTAAATCCTACGTAGCTTGTATAAAAAAAAAGTTACTGCACATGTGCAGGTCAACCGTACCTAAAAATACGCACGGAACAAGTAGCAAATTCGTAAGTGGGAATCCTGTCCCTTATGGCTTCCTAAATTAACCGTGCAGATTTTCTTAAGAAGGAAAATACGCAGGGAGAAAGCCTCCCCCCGCCCCTCCCGACTAATCCGAATTCCTTCCACCCTCCCACTTCTAACTAAAACCACCCAAGGCAGCATTAGCACGCCTCCTTCTACCTAAACTACTCCACCTAAGTACACAGATCGCCTAAATCAGTGCTCCTCAACCAGTGTGCCACGGGATGTGGCCAAGTGTGCAATGCCACCAACAGGAGAAAAAGCACTGGAAGACCTAGCAGATACATGAATGTGGCATACTGGGGAGCTAAAGACACACAATTGGTTATACTGGGGAGGCTGCAGACACATGAATGGGAACTACTAGGGAGGATGGAGACACATGATGGGGGGCTAACATAGGTAAATTAGTTATAAGAATAAAAAAAGTTATTAGCTGCAATTTTGTTATTTATGAAATAAAAAATAATGTAATATCAGTGTATGTACTTTGTAATTCCTGCTTTTTTTTGTATATTTTGCTATTGGTGTGCCGCAGAATTCTGGGAAGGGCTTAGGTGTGCCGCGGAATTCTGGGAAGGGCTTAGGTGTGCCAAGGGTGAGAAAAGGTTGAGGAGCACTGGCCTAAATGACCTTCAACGCATGCGTCCCTGTATACTACACTGGATGTGCGGTCCTTCAAACGCAATATATTGGTATGATGTCCCCGTCATCTACGCAATAAATCTTGTGTGTACACGCTGGTCGTGTTTGCGCTACATTAAATCTTTTCACACGAGCCTCTCACGTTTGTATACAGCCTAAGAGGACGCATTGATCGCAGGTAAGGCGATCTCTTTGTGGTCATCGCAAATCTGCAGAATTCCGACTCATCCCAAGCCCTCTCTCCCTGACACCTTCCTCTATATCCCCAGCCTTCTCTCAGCCCTCACCGTCTCCATGTTTTCTTCTAGATGTGACCTGATTTCCAGTGCTGGCTGCAGCCTGTGCTCTATATACCTATGATTACATGTGGATTTACAGCCTAGACGTGTCTATGTGACAATGGGCAGTGACTGTCCTTTGTATGCACTGCACGGAGGTGACAGACGGCGGTCAGGCGACGCTCCTGCCTCCCACATCACTGGCTGAGATGGATCTGGCTGCTGTAAGCCAGTGATGCACAATGGCTGTACGTGGACAATTAGTGTCTGCATTGGTCCCGGAGAGAGACGCAGTCTGCACTCTGCAAACATTGCTTTTATCTTATGAAGCAGCAGGGGGAGGGGATCAGAGAGAGACATGTACACACGTGAGGCTTTCACCATGCTACATGCATCTGGGAAGGTTTATGTGTTGCATGGGACACACCAGGACCGTGACTACAGGGGGTGCAAGGGGTGCGGCTGCTACAGGGTCTGGTGGAGATGGATTTCCGTGGCTGCCACTCCCCTTGCAGTGTAGACAAGCTGTCAGAGGCTGTAGCGCTCATACCTGCCGAGCGCTATTTTAAACTGTCAGCCTCTGACAGCTTCTATCAAGCAGCGGTCCCACCCAGCAACGCCCCCAGTCCTGTCTGGCCCCACCCATCCAGAATCAGGTCCCACCTCCTTGCTGTCGGGCCCACGTGTGTCGCCTTCCACACCTGTGACACAGCACATACAGAGGCTGCAGGTTTTGGTATCATGGGAGATTTCCGCTAACATCGGGGTACAGTGATCATCTAGTAATGGGGGGAAAGGCCAGTGCTGATATTGCTGGCTGTATCTCTCCAGTCTGGGACATGTAGTTCCACCGTAGGTCTCTTAGCGCCTGGGTTGTATAATTCCATTAGAGATATAACAGTGCGATGCAGACAAGTTACAGTTCATTTAACAACCAGCTCTTTGTCTAAACGGTCTGTCAGGTTCGCCCATCTGAATCGCTAATCTGCGGCTGACGTCTTCCCAGTGTGTCTGTGCTGCCAGGATACGGTTATCCCTGCAATGCAAGTGTACGATGGGAGAAAGGTCCAAGGATTATTGTATAGGTAACCGTTATAAAATCTTTCTCCAGGTGTTGTGAAACTACGTGTTCCAGCATGCTTTAACTATATCGGCATAGCTGATGCCTGTCAAAGCATGCTGGGACTTGTAGTTTCACACCACCTGGAGAGTCTCAGGTTGGACAAAAACTCTTCATATAATAGAGCTGGATCCAGACTTCTGATTTCCATGTGCACGGATCCTTAGTAAGATATTCGGAGGGATCTTCTACAGCTGGGCCGCATGATCGGAAATTGCCCCCTTTTGGTACTGTGGTGCTTGCGTCCTGGTACATTACCAGAATGTACCAGGACGAAAATTTAGATCCAGTTCCAGGTTCTGGTAAGCGCTCCAATGGCTAGAGCTTGAATCACAAACACTCGTGTTCTATGGGGAGGGGAAGGGATGTCCTCATTCTGTTACCCTTCTCTCTTTTTCTCCTCCCAGTGTTATCCTGTTTGCTATTTTCCTCTTGTTGCCTTTCTCCCTCTTTCTCCTCTTTGTTTTCTTTCTCCCTCTTTCTCCTCCCGGTGTTTTCCTTCTTTTCTCGCGGTGTCACTCCCTCACCCTGTCCCTTTCCGGTGTCACCTTTCCTCCCAATGTTGCTCTTCTCCCCATCTCTCTTCCCGGTGTCACCTTTCTCTGCTCCCAGTGTTACCCTTCTCCCCCTCTCTCCTCCCAGTGTTACCCTTCTCCCCCTCTCTCCTCCCAGTGTTACCCTTTTCTCCTCAGTGTCGCCCTTCTCCCCCTCTCTCCTCCCAGTGTCTCCCTTCTCCCCTTAAGGTGTCTCCCTTCTCCCCTTCTCAGTGTCTCCCTTCTTTTGTCCCGGTGTCACCCTTCTCCACTTTTCAGTGTCACCCTCATCCCCCTCTCTCCTCCCAGTGTCACCCTCATCCCCCTCTCTCCTCCCAGTGTCACCCTTCTCCTCTTCTCAGTGTTGCCCTTCTCCCCCTCTCTCCTCCCAGTGTCTCCCTTCTCCCCTTCTCATTGTTGCCCTTCTCCCCCTCTCTCCTCCCAGTGTTACCCTTCTCTCCTTCTCAGTGTGGCCCTTCTCTCCCTCTCTTTTTGCAGTGTCACCCTTCTCCCCTTCTTTCCTTCTCAGTGTCACCCTTATCCCCTTCTCTCCTTCTCTGTGTTTCCATTCTCCCCCTCTTTTCTCCCAGTGTCACCCTTCTTCCCTTCTCAGTGTCGCCCTCACCCCCTCTCTCCTCCCAATGTCACCCTTCTCTCCTTCTCAGTGTCGCCCTGGTATGTTTACTGAAGCAGGCCTGCCCTGTATAACCATCATCACGCCCTACACAGTCATTGTTTTGTGATGACATTCCCATCTGTCCTCCCTTCTTAGGACTCATCGGTGAAGGCTAAGGATTTCCTCCCTGCACATATAACGTAATATGATGGTGCTTTATAAAAACCTGTTAATAAATAATATTAACAGGTTTTTATAAAGCACCATCATATTACGTTATAAAGACATCAAGCTAGAAACAACAAAAATAATTAGGGGCAATACCAGATGTTTCAACCTCTGCGATGAAATCTTGAGATAAATCACTTAAAAAAAAAAAACCCCACTTAGCGCCGTTTCATCAGATTAATCACCCAGAAGGGAGAAAATAACGTCCTCCGTTCTCTACGTAAGCAAGATTTTTTTTCCCCTTTTTTTTGCACAGAATTGCCTAAGAGCTCTTGAACAAGCGATTAATCGCTCATCCTATTAAACTCTACGAAGAAGATTAATCGCCTGAAGTGCGCGGTGATTAAATTGTGGCATTCCGCTATTAAAGGAGATCATTGTACTACAAAGTGATAAAAAAATGTTTTAAAAAATCACTTGTTTAGTGGAGCACATAGGAAACCCTGAGCTGTAAAAAGCAGCGATGTCTGTGATGATAGAATAATCTCGTGAGGTCATGTAACAGAGGATTGTCCGTGTAGCCTGGCCCTTTAATCTTCTCTTTCAGGCTCGTCACATGATTCCAGTAAAATTGCCATTATGCGCAGTTCCTTGTAGTGCTCATGCCTTGGTCGCTTGTCTTTCGTTTCATTTATTTCTCTATTTTGCACAGGTCTTGAATTACTCTATTGCCATGTTTGATTTTTAGCATCGGGGGCAAATAAAATAGGGGCTTCAATCTACCGTAGTGTTGTTAATTTACAGCATATTGTCCCTCTCTGTCTCCGTACTGAATCCAGAGTTTGCAGCTCAGTAAAAGGAGGGGGGAGAACTTGCTGATTAATTAGACACATCAAAGCTTTGAGCTAATTAGTCAGCGGCTTGTTTCCTAAGTGCCAGCTCTCTGCGCTCTGGAAATTCAGCTGGATTTTGATGGAGTGTTAGCTCCTGAGCTACACTAGAAGCTAGAGGAATATTAGTGTGTTCAGCGGAGCAATTAGAAGCTAAGTGGGTGCATCATGGTGGCACGGGGGAGGGAGAAGAGGGCACAGGCTGAACCCTCTGCCCCCTGGTACAGACACAGGGACAGGGGGATGTGTGCCCTCTGCATGTACTGCATGTTTTATGAGCCATGCTTCCTTAGAGCCGCAGGATGAGAGGGGTACATGCTGCCTGAGGGCACTGTGATGCCACCAGCACTGGTATACTCTGCCTGGCATATCCAGTGTCACTAATAAGTGTACATGCATCCATGCTGACATGTAATATCCCTAGAGATAAAGAATAGGATGTATATCTTTCTCTGACCACTCAGACTCACGTTACATATGTGATCATACATGTACCATCCTCCTGTGTTACCCTTACCCTCCTGAGGTCTACCCTCCTCCGTCTCTCTGTTAATGATGTTGCCCTCTCTTCTCCCTGTGTTATCCTTCTCTCTGTGTTGCTCTTCTTCTCACCCTATCTACTCCCTGTGTTACCCTCATCCCCACCCTGTTAACCTCTCTACCATCTCACCTTACTGTGTTGCCTCCCCCCCTCCCCTCCTCCTCTGTTAATGATGTTGCCCTCTCTTCTCCCTGTGTTATCCTTCTCTCTGTGTTGCTCTTCTTCTCACCCTATCTACTCCCTGTGTTACCCTCATCCCCACCCTGTTAACTTAACNCCCCTCTCTCCTCTCTCTGTTATCCCCCCCCCCTTCTCCCAATAGCTCCTACCTGTGTTACCCTCCTCTTCCCTTTCTTCTCCTCTCACTTGCCCTCAAATTACTTCCCCTTCTACTGGTGTGGTCCTCCTCACCCCTCTCTCTTCCAGGTCCACACCTCCTCCTCTCTCCTCCTGGTGTTGCTCTTTTCCTCCTTTCTTCTCCCTGTGTTACCCTCTTCTCTGTGTTGCTCTCCTTTCCACCCTATCTCCTCCTTGTGTTTCCTTCATTCTCTACCTCTCCTCCCTGTTACCCTCTTTACCTTCTCACCTTCCTGTGTTGCCCTTCTCTCCCTCTTTTCTTCCCTGTGTTGCCCTTCTCTCCCTCTTTCCTCCTTGTGTTGCCCTTTTCTCTCTCTTTCCTCCCTGTGTTGCCCTTCTCTCCCTCTTTCCTCCCTGTGTTGCCCTTCTCTCCCTCTTTCCTCCTTGTGTTGCCCTTTTCTCTCTCTTTCCTCCCTGTGTTGCCCTGCCTCTCCCTCTCACATCCTCTTGCGCTGATGGTCGCCTGTGTACTTGAGAGAAGATTCAGTGCTGGGTGAGATTGCTCGGTATCTTGTCCATTCTCTGATCTCTGGGGTCCTGGGCCGTCATCGCTCACTTGTGACAGTAAATCAGAGTACAGTAAATCTTTGTCTGTCGGCGGGGTATTTGTTTACATTCAAGCTGCGGGTAAGGAGGATACTGCTGACCAGCATCAAACCACAACTTGTATTATTTACAAATCTATATTTAATGCCCTAATCTCTACAGAACGCGGAATGTTTATCTTTGTAATTACATTTGATGAGCGGAAGCGAGCATGCTATTGCTTTCAGTTACCACATGGTTACCAATTTTTGCATTGAATATCAGGCAGATTGTGGCAGCATTATCAAGATTCTGCATCAAAGGGGTGTGTCCTGTGCCACCAAAGGGGTGTGTCCTGTGCCACCAAAGGGGTGTGTCCTGTGCCACCAAAGGGTTGTGTCCCATGAATATCCGTACCCATAGGTGTGTCTAGCACTGCCAGGAAAATGATTGCTCAATATAAATGGCGGCATCTGTATTTATTTATTGTTAAATTATCAGAGAATAAATACTTTTAGTGTTATTGTGAAGACTGTGAATAGGATCCGCCGACTTCTTAATCCTTAGAGAAAAAATGTAAGTAGTTGACACTGCAACTGATTAACAAGAGACCAAAGTGTATTGTACATTTCTGTCTCCATTATTGAAGTTATGTTTAATTAGAAAACTGCCATTCTTTTGTTACATCTTGTCCTCCATAAAAATGGCCGCCTCCCTAGGCCTCAGTGCTGGGAAATAGGAAACAATTTCTAAATTCTGTCATCATAACACAATGACTTCTGTAACTGACTCAGTTTCAGGGAGATTGCCAAACACTTTAGGGAGTCAGGGACATCACAAACTCTTCAGGAAGACTCTCTGCTATTCAGGGAGAGTTAGCAACTATGCTGTTATCAGACCCATATTCTGACCTTCAATAGGGTAAAAAACAGGAAGTCTGCATGATACTGGAAACATGCATTCCCCACAGTGACACTTTGGGCCGGATTTACTAAGCTGTGGGTTTGGAAAAATGGAGATGTTGCCTATAGCAACCAATCAGATTCTAGATCTCATTTAACTTTTACATACTAGAGAAAACTCTTACATACTAGAGAATGTCAGCTAGAATCTGATTGGTTGCTATGGGCAACATCTCCACTTTTCCAAACCCGCAGCTTAGTAAATCTGGTCCTTTGTGTTATATATAACCATGGCAATGCAGTTGTATCATTATGCATTATTGTGTCCTGCTTATCTAGATAAAGAAGTGCGTGGACATTTAACGACGCATTTTTAGTCACTCCTCACACATTGGAAACTTGGACCTCTATGGATGGCGAGTTTGAGTGAATTTTTGGTATTTAGGAAAACATGGCACAAGACTTGCTCTACTGTCTGTGCGCTGTGGATTCCTGGCAGCCATGATTTACGTTGTCTGGACACGTCAGAGTATAGGGGGCAGAGTAATCACCACAGTTGTATCTCCTCAGTAATTGGCCCCTCATCCGGCTCCGAATGTCAGGCCCCAGCTGCGGTGGAAAGTAACGGGCTGAAGATAAATAGAGAGCGCAGGCGATTTCCTTTTCTATACGATGAGTATTGATTTCACATCGCGTTCTGAGGCGTCAGGGAACAACATGGATAAATATTCTCCAGAGAAAGATGAACGAAGCTATTATGAGGTAGACAGGCTGTTAACACGAGGAGGATGCGACGGAGGAAGGGAATTAAAAGCAGCCATACCGTGTCCCACCTGTGGCAATATTGCACTGGGGTTTAGCAGCTGGTGAACAACGACTCCCAACATACCTTGCCAGGCAATTCTTAGTCTGTGAATGACTAATATTTTCTCTGTATAGATCTACGTTATACGGTGCCCCTAAATAAATACACAGGAAAGGATCCTCACTTCCACTTTTTTTGCAGTTGGCCCTGCGATTAACGGATGCTTGGGGAAGCGCTATTGCCATGCGAAATCCGAATGCACGGAAACGAGGGCGATATTGGAATTGAGTATCCAAGCCACACTGATTACTATACTAGACAAACTTTATGAAGATTTGTTTTCGTGATGCATTTTAGATCGCTGCGTTGCGTCAAAGGGTTGGGTCTTTCTTCCATGCACTTTTTCCATTGACATAGCCAACAGCTCAGTCTATATTAGTAATAAATGTGTTATGATTGTAGCAGGAATCCGGTGACGCAACGTAACATGGCGACACATCGTCCATATTTATCGTTCATCCCGTTCTGCGCTTCTGTCAGCCCTGAAAATATAGACGTCTCCTGTCTCTCTTACTGTTTATCTGCCGGAGAATGTGCGAAATGAAAAATCTCATTTACTTATCTGGGAGTCGCCCAGGGACCGGCTCTCTCTGCCATCAAATTATCTGCGCGTTAGAGTCGGTTATTGGGCAGGTAATGACATAAGGGGAGCAGGAGCTGCAGTGGAGGATGCTGGGAAATGCAGCCATTTCCTGCAGACAGTTAAAGAGGCTTTTCTGTGTCCAGTGGCATGTACACCCAGGATATACATAACAAGCAATCTTGTGTTTCCAGATAACACGTGTACATGCTAAGTTATGAGATCCACATTATAACTAATACATTGCTGCACATTTCAGGATACATACTTTTACATATTACATGACCACACATGTAAATGAAGCTATTTAAGCTATTTAAATCCCTTTTACTGCAATATTTGGTCTGGTTGCAGAAAAATACATGTATTTGCCCTTACATGTGTTTCTATGGATAGAAATGGATATGTCTTTCTTATAATAAAAAATAAATCCTGTATAAATGAGGACCATACATGTCTATGGTCACAAGAACAGAGGTGTATATGATAATAGGCAGGGGCGTAACTACAGGTGGTTCAAGGGGTGTGTCTGCTACTTGGTTCAGTGGGGGGGGGG
>WWET01002222.1:42496-55999 GCA_011038615.1 Limnodynastes dumerilii
AACACTTACTAGGACAAATTCTGGATTCAGAATTACGTCCTGGCACGGCGGTGCCTGTGCAAGGGCCGCAGTACCCAAAGGGGAAGTTTTTCGGATCCTAACGATCGGAATGACAGTGGCATAGTATGATGCTGGGGCAAGGGGTACTAGGACAAATTCTGGATTCAGAATTACGTCCTGGCACGGCGGTGCCTGTGCAAGGGCCGCAGTACCCAAAGGGGAAGTTTTTCGGATCCTAACGATCGGAATGACAGTGGCATAGTATGATGCTGGGGCAAGGGGTCCATCGCTAGAGATGGGAGGGATTCTGTAATACAGTCATGCCGATTAATTAATGTTGGTAATAATAACATAAAACTATGTGATGAGGTCATACCGAATACCGAATACAGAAGTCCGTACGACAGGGTATCCCAAATTCGTAAGTACTTTGTGCGATCACACTACGCATGGGCAGATACAGCGGTTACAAATCAGAACGCACGATTCTCCATTACACAAAGGTTCAACGGCGGGATGTGACGTCCCGTCATGCGTACGAGGTCTACGTATGGCGGGCGGGGGATGGTATTTAATTCATACAGTAAGGGCTTGACTCAGAGCCAGATTTACTAAGCTGCAGGTTTGAAAAAGTGGAGATGTTGCCCATAGCAACCAATCCGATTCGAGCTCTTACTTTCTTTTTACATAGCAGAGAATGTCAGCTAAAATCTGACTGGTTGCTATGGGCAACATCTCCACTTTTCAAACCCATAGCTTAGAAAATCTGACCCTACGTCCTTACGTATATGTGGGTAGGTATCATAGGGTTCTGCGCATGGAAACTCTGTATGTGTGAGGAGAGTGCGCTACCATTGTGTGTACAGAATAAAGGCAGCGGTGTATCTACTATGGAACTAATGTGACTTAAGCTTTTTTCTTCCATTTTCCATTTTTTATAAATATATATATTTTTTTTTAAAGAGAGCATTTTTCAACAAAATCAGTGGAGATTTTGAAGTGTGTTATTAAAATACGGTTATTTGTGGTGATCTGTTGTGGAACATTGGGCCTGATCCAGACCTACGCCCGCCATTAGGACGGTGGGCGCAAGTGTAGGATCGGGCGTCCGTAGCAGCGCCGTAGGGACGCTGGAGGGGACATCCCCCAGCGTCCCTACATTCAGGTTAGTGTAGGTGGGCGGAGGGAGCTAGTTTAATGAGGGCGGGCTAGGCGGCCATACGCTCCTGTACGCCCGCACAGGGGGAGTGTTGGGGAAAGTGAACGCCGATACGCTGTGCTTTAGTAAGCACAGCGCATCGGCGTAGGTCTGGATCAGGCCCATTACCACTGAAGAAGATAAAAGCAGTTGCCCAGACCTCATAGTTGGTTGGAAGGGACTCACTGTATGGTTCATATTTATGGACACCACCACACCACACCACCCGGATGCATTTGAGCCTTGCACTGTCCTCCACTGTGTGGACGGACTTCTTCATCAGTCCATTATGATTAAATTACACTTTACTACACTTAAACAGGAAGCATAAATATTGGTGAAAAATGCTAAAAAATGGATTTTATAAGAAAAGCGGTGGTATTGATGAGTTACTGGACAATAAGGACTAAATCTGTACCTGGAGAGGTGCAAATGTATTACATTGTTTGCATGCAGTATGGTAGTGACTGATTGCACACACTAACTGAAGCTTTGCTTTTTGACTGCAGTTTCGAGCCGAGCTACAAATCATACCTCTCCACACACATTTATATCCCCTTTCCTCCCCCACATGGATTTTCTCCTTTTGTCGCTGTTGTCTCCAGCTCTGGATCTTTGGGTATAAATGAATGTGCTGAATATCTTCCATACAGGGACAGTATAATATCTGTATATCATCATTTCCTGACCGATGTCTGTGCTTTATTCCCGCAGCTATACAGAGACAAGCGCAACCTGTTTGAGGTGAAGGAGAATGTTCCTCGGAAGCTGGTGGAGAAGGTGGCAGCTGATATTGAAACACTCCTTGCCAAAAAAGTGCGAGCCCTGAAGGTCAGTGTCTGGACGTGTGTGTGGGCCATGCTCTGTTCCTGAGAAGCCATGGGGGGGTTATTTGACCTTAAAACATCAGTGCAGACATTACCATTAAGGTCACATAACTAGACAGGTCAGGACAGAGGACTTGGATCCAGGGTGAGATCTGATCACTGAGCCAGGGAGAGAAATATGTCACTGAGCTAGGGAAAGGTATGATCACTGAGCCACGGAGAGATATGTCACTGAGCCAGGGAGAGAGATATGGCACTGAGCCAGGGAGAGAGATATGGCACTGAGCCAGGGAGAGAGATATGTCACTGAGCCAGGGAGATAGATATGACACTGAGCCAGGGAGAGATTTGATCAGAACCAGGGAGAGATTTGATCAGAACCAGGGAGAGATATGTCATTGAACCAGGGAGAGATATGAGCACTGAGCCAGGGAGTGATATGAGCACTGAGCCAGGGAGAGATATGTCACTAAACCAGAGAGAAATATGTCACTGAACCAAGGAGAGATATGATCACTGAGCCAAGGAGAGACATGATCAATTAGCCAGAGAAAGATAGATCACTGAGACAGGTATATATATATGATCACTGTGCCAGGGAGAGGTATGATCACTGAGCCAGGGGGATATATGATCAGTAAGGGATAGATATAATCACTGAGCCAAGGAGAGATGTGATCAATGAGCCGGGGGGATATGATAACTAAGTTAGAGAGAGATGTGATTACTGAGCCAGGATGAAATTCTGAGCCAGAGAGTTAATTGATTATTGGGCCAAGGAGAGATGTTATTACTGATCCAGGAAGAGAACAGATCACTGAGCATGGGATAACTATGATAAATGAGCCAGGGAGCTGGATATGTTCAATCAATGAGTAAGGGAAATATGTGATCATTATGCCAGGCAGATACCAGATCTCAGAGAGAGAGAGATGTGATCACTGAGTTAGAAAATAGATCTGATTCTTGGAGAAGATAGGATCACTGAGATAGAGAGAGATGTTGTCGTCGAATCAGGGAGAAATGTGATCAATGAGTCAGAAAGAAATTTGATCACTGAGCTAGGATTGAATGGATCACTAAGCCAAAGAGAGATCTAATCGCTAAGTCAGAGAGACTTCTGATCACTGAGCCAGAGAGAGATATGATCACTGATCAGAGAGACTTCTGATCTCTGAGCCAGAGATATGATCACTGAGCGATATTGAGTTCTGATCACTGAGTCAGAGAGACTTCTGATCTCTGAGCCAGAGAGATATGATCACTGAGCTAGGATTGAATGGATCACTAAGCAAAAGCAAGATCTGGTCACTAAGTCAGAGAGACTTCTGATCATTGAGCCAGAGAGAGATATGATCACTAAGCCACGTAGAGTTCTGATCACTGAGTCAGTTAGACTTTTGATCTCTGAGCCAGAGATATATGATCACTGAGCCATATATAGTTCTGATCACTGAGTCAGAGAGACTTCAGATCACTGAGCCATAGAGAGATATGATCACTGAGCCAGAGATAGATATGATCACTGAGCCATATGAGTCAGATACTTCTGATTACTGAGCCAGGGAGATATATGATCACTGAGCCATATAGAGTTCTGATTACTGAGTCAGAGTGACTTAAGATCACTGCGCCATATGAGTCAGAGACTTCTGATCACTGAGCCAGGGAGAGATATGATCACTGAGCCATTTGCACTGAGTCACAGGGGAATCAGTGAGAACATCTTGTAGTTTTCTTTATCATTTCCTGAATCACTTATTTGTTGATTAGGGACATTAGGAATGATTCAATTATAAAACTTATGGAGATTGAGGTAATACACAATGATAAGCCGGAAAACAAGAAGCCTCAGAGAGGGAGCTATCTCTAGTTATTATCTTACTATTTGCAATGTGAATAAAGGGGCATTAAAAATAGAACAACATTGTTTATTTATCCCTCAGAGCATTTACAGCAGAATGAGCGGCCGTAACAATGGCTTCCCCACAACAGAGACAGTTAAAGGGACATTATCATCATGGCGCAGTGTGTTCTATGTGTATAGTGTAGCAATATTTTATACCTACACAATGCTCAAGCAGCGATTCCATTACCTGTGCATTGTATGTGAAATAGGAAATGATAACACAATGGTCCAAATTAGTCTGTGTAATGTCACCCCCCCTGACTTAGACATAACCTTATATTACGCAAACTAACGATCGATTCTGGATCATCCGCTGTCACCTTACTTTACATTGACTGTGGCTCCACCCCTTCTCTCCCTTCCAGCACCAGCTGCCCTTAGCTCTGATTCGCCCGCAATTGCGTTCACTTGGTTTCTGATTATGTGCAGTGTAAAATCAAGCCTAGATACGCTACACCATCGAGCTCTCCATCCGCTGATATCCCATCAGCCCTTGCAGAGTGCCCAGTGTAAATTCCATTACCCTAACATTAGTTTTATTTCTAAGCCATTAAGCTTCTAGCATGTTGTAGTCAGCAGATCCCAAACAAATAGAGCCCGTGTCATTACCCAAAGGCAGCAATGGCTCAGACACTATGGGCCGGATCCACACTTCCATACGTCAGGCCACTAACGCGCACAAAGGGCCTTATCCAGTCCTACGCCAGCCAGCAGCGTAAGATCGGGTTAAAAGCCAATCTGCGCATGCGCCGGGCAGATGTTGCCCGGCGTTACTACGGAAACGCCCGATCGTGGATCGGGCATCCATAGCTTTAGCGTAGTAACGCTGGAGGGGGCGTCCTCCAGCGTTACTATGCTGAGGTTAGTTCAAGTAGGCAGGGGGAGGGAGGGTAATGAGGCTGGGAGGGCGGCGTTAGTACAATAACCGTCCTAGCGTATTTACACTTCTTTATGCCGACTGAAGTTAGGGTAGCCTTCAGCCGGTGTAAGGGAGTGTAAATACGATGGGGCAAGGGAAGTGTCAGGGGGAGTCCCACGATGTAACGCTGAGCGTTAGTACGGATCAGGCCCAAAGTGCGTAAGTGGCCTGATTTGACTCCAGATGTCATGCTAGTTTTACAATAGAAAGGGGAAATGGGCTGTGCTTCTCCTGTCCGCTAAAGTGGGCGGGGGAAAGCATGTTAATTATACAGTGTGGGAGAGGTATCCCACACGTATGCGGATCAGCGGTCGTAAAGGCAGGCCTTTGGCAGCGTAAGCACTCCCATCTCTCTGTCGGACGGACTCCCGCACATAAGGAAAGTGTGCGGAAGTCTGGATCCGGCCCTGGGTGCTGTGTAGTCAGTAGTGTCTGGCCCGCTATGGGGCACAGGGTGATGGGTGACTGTACAGGATTGTGGAAGTGTTGATGGGTCACTGTGCCCTCTCAATGCACCATTCTCTGCCTCATTAGTTACGATGTCCGCTCCTCGCTGACAAGCTTCTGATCTCAATCACTTTGCGCTGACAGTTTTAATTAGATTAAAAATACAGCAGTAAAATAGATTAGCTTACTAATGCATTAATACAGAGGGGAAGCCAGATGGGGGGGGGGGGCGGTCCAGCCTGTGTCCAGGGAAATCAGACCTGGAGGTCAGTGTGTGTGTGTCAGTGCACAGTGTATACTAGGCTGGGTTTATGTATCATGTGTAATCAGTGTGTGTCAGTGTGCACTGTATTTGTGTGTATATCATGGCACAGTATGTGGGTTTATTAGGCTCTAGGTGTGTCATTATATTGATGTGTGAGTGTGTATTGTATGTGTGTCAGTGTGCTGTGTCAGATATGTATTGGAGTGTGTGTGTCTGTGTTGTGTAAAGTATGTGACAGTGTAATGTTTGAGTAGGCTCTGGGGGCCAGATTTACCAAGCTGCGGGTTTGGAAAAGGGGAGATGTTGCCCATAGCAACCAATCAGATTCTAGCTTTTTTTTCATATTACATACTAGAGAATGTCAGCTAGAATCTGATTGGTTGCTATGGGCAACATCTCCACATTTCCAAACCAGATGCTTAGTAAATCTGACCCTAGGTGTGTTATTGTGTTTATATGTCAGTGTAATCTCTATGTGTCAGTGTGCAGAGTGTAATTTATGTGCTTGTGTGTGTCAGTGTGCAGTGTAATTTAGGTGTGTTGTGTGTGTCTGGACAGTGTGTGTATATGTGACAGTGTAATGTTTATGTATTATGGTACTGTATGTTTGTTTAGTAAGTTTATTGTTGATGTTATAGACAGACAGACAGACAGACAGATAGATATGAGATAGATCCAGAACAAACGCTTGTGAGCAAATTTATGCGTGGCGGACACGTAAAATCGCATTTTGGTAAGAACTGCGCATGCGCCCCATAGAAAATATGCTCTGTAACGTAGCGTAAATGTGAACGTATGGGCCATTTACGTATTTGTCGCGTAAATATGTACGTGTGGGCGTGTCAAAAATACGTCTGAAATACGCTATGTAGGCGAGGGATTGTATTTAAAGTGTACAGTATGGGCGTGCTTAGCTGCGTAAATACGTGTTGCCCATACGTACGTGAGCGGATGACATCGGTTACGTGGGCAAAAGTTAAGGTAGGGTTCGGAAAACTCGGACAAAATACGTACATTTAAGGGGTGTGCCAAGGGGAGTGTATAGAAGGTACGCACGCGTAAATACGCTACGCGAGTAAACGGATTGCAAGCGGAGTTCTGGATCTACCCCAATGTTTGTATATATGATGCTGTTTCTGTAAGGAGAGTGACTGCTGGAGAGGTGCTATAACCTTTTTGTTTCCCTCTGTACCAGCTGGAATGTGTACGTCTTGTCGTTGCTATCGGTTACAGTACCTCTCTCCCCAGTCACCTGGTCACCAATTGTTTTGGGCTTCTTTATCTGCAATGTGTTCCCACAAACACGGATTGTTAGTTACCGAGCCCCTTTCTTGGCATTCTTAGCCACCAGCGCAGGATAGCGGCCCCCGTGACTGATTGTCACTGACATTTGCTCTGGTTGGACGTCTTAATCCTCGCCGTAGACACAATGGGTCTCGTAGCCGTCATTTTACCCCCCTGGAGCCAGGCGGGCGCTCTCTCTCCAGCACAAATCCCTTCCAGACTCCAGAGGCGCAGAGTTCAGTAAATCCCTCTCAGGTCTAATCTCTGCGCATGTTAATTAATAATGACAATGCGGCCCTTTCCCTCCCGCCTCACTAATTACCAGTTACTAGCTTTGTTTTCATTATAATTTTAATTCTTCAAATCCAGACTTGTTTTATTTATTTGCATTGTTTGTTCTGGAAGCTGCGATGTAGTGAGGAGAGAAGGAGCAGGCGGGTGACAGATACGGAGAACGGCAAATGGGTCGGCGGGGGGCGCAGATTGAGGAGGGTGCCCGGACAGGGAAAGGGTGGGGGGGCAGCATCCACCAGTCTGCCCTCCTCTCGTAATATGCATACACATATATTATACTGCGCTCCCCAACCTCCATTGTTTCTCCTTGTATTATCACTTGTATAAGCCTCTGGGACCAGATTTACTAAGCTGCGGGAAAGGAAAAGTGGAGATGTTGCCTATAGCAACCAATCAGATTCTAGCTCTCACTTTACAATTACATACTAAAGAATGTCAGCTAAAATCTGATTGGTTGCTATGGGCAACATCTCCTCTTTTCCTTAGTAAATCTGACCCCTGGTATCCATATTACCTGTTTCTTTGCATTGTCCTAACAACTTTAGTCATCTTTCACAAATTCTAATTCATCCTTGTAACTTCCCTTTACCTATTTTCCATTTATTGACCCAATTTTTCTTCTTTGTTTGAAATTGTTTTTGGACCCTCAACAGTTATTTTGGGGTTTTTTTTATTTATAAAGGCACCAGTAGCCCACACAATGGAGTTTATCCACTTACTAAGAAAGCAGCCTATCCATTCACTAGGATCCTGTAACATTACAAGTGCAGCCTATCCAGTTACTATTAGCCAGTGACATCACTATGAGTGCAGCCTATCCAGTTACTATTAGCCAGTGACATCACTATGAGTGCAGACTATCCACTCACTAGGAACCAGTGACATCACTATGAGTGCAGTCTATCCAATTACTAGGAGCCAGTGACATCACTAAGAGTGCTGCCTATCCACTCACTAGGAGCCAGTGACCTCACTAAGAGTGCAGCCTATCTAGTCACTAGGAGCCAGTGACATCACTAAGAGTGCAGCCTATCCACTCACTAGGAACCAGTGACATCACTATGAGTGCAGTCTATTAGTCACTAGGAGCCAGTGAAATCACTAAGAGTGCAGCATATCTAGTCACTAAGAGCCAGTGACATCACTAAGAGTGCAGCCTATCCAGTCACTAGGAGCCAGTGACATATCTGAAAATGCAGTGAAAACAATCTTTTTTTTATTATTTTGTGAGCATTTGAGCTTTGCATTCATACTATATCTATCTCTATTAGACTACTAGTTAATAATTTTTCTTTGACTGTTATTGTCCCCTTAGTTATTTGAAGCCAGACTATATAGGTGTTTATACTGGCCAGACCCCCCCTCCATCAGATTGTTGTGCTGGCTGGTTCTCTCTTTTCCCGATCTTTTCACCCCATTTCTCCCTTGCTCTCACCCCCTCTCGCTCTTTGTCCCTCTCTCATTCACTGTCTCCTGTCATGCATGTCTTGATTTCTGATTTTCACTTCAGCCATTAATCCAATTTAAGCTTGAGCGGTTTGTCCTGGAGAGACAGCATCGGATCTGCAGTCTGAACACGGCCTTCTCTCGCACCTTCGCTGTCCGCGTCCCTTATTGTGCTTTCAGATGAGCGTCGGGGCTGTCGCTCGGAGAGGTGAGAGGCGCTGGCACCGTGCCTGGCGTCTGTGAGCCTTCCTCTGCACCAACGTATTCCTGACACAGCGGAGTGTGATAGAGCTATCACTCCCTGACGCTGGTGACCACCTCATGCTACCAGCTAATGGCCATACTGATACAATTAGTCAGTTTCTCATGCAACAATCCTGCAATTTCACACCTTGTCTCCCACTGTGCCAGCTCTCTCTCTGCTCCTGTCTCTTATCTCCTCGCCCCTGGCATATCTCTCTGACATGTTCAGGAATGACCCACTCATGCTGCTGCCCAACGTTCCCTTCCTCCACCCCCATTCCTGTCTCCTGTTCTCTTTGGGTGATAAGAATGTTCCTTTGGGCCGGTTCCAGACCTACGTTCCCTTTACATTTCAACGTGTAGCGTATTTACGCTTTCGTAATTACTAGGCACTCCCCTTAGGTACTTTTGCCATTTTACGCTTTCCAAACCCTACCTTAACTTTTCCAAGCGTTACTGTTGTCGGCTGTAATGGCTGAACATGCTTACGCGCCTAAGCATACTTTACGATTTAAATGCCTCACCCCGCCTCCGAAACGTAATTAGGGGTGTTGTGTGCCAGGCATGACTTCGTCCGTAGTTACACTGTTGAGCGTAGGCTCGTAGGCTGATTCATTATGGCCTATCATTTTCATGGAGGAAGAAATGAGGAGCAATTGGGAGCAATTCCCAGGGACGAGACTTCATTAGTTCTTTTCAGTCTTGTTTCAGTGATCTCTCTGCCATATGTATACATGGTCTTCATGTAAACCATCTGCAATTTCAATCTTGCCTCCCTATCTGTAGGTGGCAAGTTCACTCTGTAGCCTAATAAACGATTATCAGTTAGATTGTGATAACACTATCAATATGCTTCACCAAAGTGTGTCCTGTACCATCAACTGGGTGTGTCCAGTACCACCAAATGGGGTGTGTCCTGTCAGTAGCTCCACCCATGGGTGTGTCTAGCATTGCCAGGTAAACTATTTCTCAATAAAAATGGCGGCATCAGTATTTATTAATTGTTACATTATCAGTGAATAAATACCTTCATTGTTATTGTGAAGACTGTGAATAGGAGATACGCTGACATCCTCATCTGTATAGAAAAGATAAAAGTAGGTGACACTGCAGCTGCTCAACAAGAGACCAAAGTGTATTTTTCATTTCTGTCTCCATTATTGAAGTCATGTTGCCTTAGATAACTGCCTGTCTTTCATTATATCTTGGCCTGCATGAAAATGGCCGCCATCATAGGCCTAAATGCAGGGAAATAGGACACGGTTTGTAAATACAGTCTTCATACTGCAGTGACCTCTGGAACTAAATAAGCATAAAGGAGATTGCTAACGTTTCAGGGAGTCAGGGAGATCCCCCACTCCACAGGGAGTCTCTCTGACATTCAGAGAGTTGGCAACTATGCCCACTCTGAATTAAGAGCATACCCTCCAACCTGACCCATTCCGTTAGGTACAAAACACTTTGCTTCTCAGTTTCCAACTGGCAGTTACTATGGTAACCATCTTTGTAGAAGAGGCAGATAGTTTTTTAAATATCAGTTAAGTCATTTCGCCAAGTGAGTGACAGTTGGAAGCTCAGGTGCGGAGTATATTGTACCTAATGGAATGGGTCATGTTGAAAGGTTTGCTTGTCAACTCTCTCCAAATATCCCGGAGATTACTAAAATTTGGTCAGCGCTCCTTTACGTCTAGAAAATCAGGCTACTCTGCTGATCTTGGGGCTTGATTTTAATGACAATTGTGGCATTCACGAAAGTATGGGCAACAGGTACTCAGCGGTGTCTAGCAGTTTTTTTTGCACACAGGAAGCCTGGTGTGCGTAGATAAATACGTTCCTTCTTCTAAAAGTCCCCAGAGTATATAGATATTATAAAAAAAAATTCAGCAAAATTTTCAGTTTAATTTCGTTCCAGTTGTTTTTATTTTTTGTTTTGTTTGTTTTTTTTTATTAACCACCCAAAAAACGTTTCTGGAGAAGGAACAGTGAGGGTTCATGTCTCTGCCTTGGTACAAACCGATCTTTTCCTGCCCGTTCTTCAAGCCGTTCGTGTTTGGTCGCAGCAGAAGAGGCGGCGGGTAGTTGGTAGGAAGCTGATAACACTTCGCAACCGGCTGCCAAGTCATTTCATTGCCAAATGCTCGTCTCTCTGGGAGTCCGGGCGCTGCTGGTGCCAGACGCGGGAGGAGGGCACCTTTCCCAGGGTTTACCCACAATACCGTCTGCTGCAGCGGTGAGTGAGATTGTGTGTGTGTCAACACCATCTGCTGTAGCATCTTGAGGAAGTGAGAGCACGGAGGAGGGGGGGACTCAAACTTCAGACAGTCTGCTGCAGTCCCTGTGATGGGACAAGAATATGATATAGGCTGAGAGGCGGCGGTGCCCTACCTGTGCAGTGGAGGACAGGGAATTGCAAGCCCCACTAGACACCGGCAGCACATAATATATATATGAGTAGGAAATAGTTGAACTGGGCAAGAAGGTAATTTTCAGCTGAGTAAAGAAAATATGGTGGTATACAAAACAGTGACAACAGTAAAGATGTCTAGTCACTATGGACCAGTGACACGACTAAGATTGTAGACTATCCAATCACTAGGAGCCAGTGACATCATTGAGAGTGCAGCCTATCCAGTCACTAGGAGCCAGTGACATCACCGAGAGTGCAGCCCATCCAGTCACTAGGAACCAGTGACATCACTGAGAGTGCAGCCTATCCAGTTAATGGGATCCAGTCACATCACCGAAAAGGCAACCTACCCAGTTACTAGGAAGCGATGACATCATGAAAATGATCCAGGATCCAGTGGCATCACTGAGAGTGCAGCCTTTCCAATCACTAAGAGATAATGAGAACTGAATGAGAATGCAGTTTATCCAGTCACTAGAAACCAGTTATATCATTGAGAATGCAGCCTGTTCAGTCACTATGAACCAGTGATGTCACTGCGAATGCAGTCTATCCAGTCACTAGGACCCGTGACATCACTGAGAGTGCAGCCTATCCAGTCACTAGGAACCAGTGACATCACGGAGAGTGCAACCTATCCAGTCACTAGGAGCCAGTGACATTACTGAAAAGCCAAGGTTCATAATGGCAGCATTCACTGAAACACATTTCCCATAATGCTCATTCACTCTGGGATCGTAGTTTACCAGGTGGCAGATGTCACCTTAGATAGGCTGTTGATTTTCTGGCCAGTGTGAAAGACAAATGAAGTGAATATGACTAGAAAAGATGGACAGAAGAGGTAAAGATTATCTAGGGACAGAGGGACCTGTACAGCGGGGGACACGATGGCTCCGCTGTGATGTGATGACAACTTCCATCGATATGTCACCGTTGTGCTGCTGTTCCCTGCACTATAATGACAGGAACATGAAACGTGTCTGAACGTCTGAACAATACGACTTCAGTCACATCCGAAAGGAGGTAATTTGTCAATTTGTCACTTAATGAGGCGTAGGAGTTGTTCGTGAGTAATAGAAACACAAGTGCTTGTCTTTTTTACTATTCAGTTCTTCCTAAACGCTTGTTGGCCAGGTGTGATTGTCAGCACTTTAGGCGAGACATCGCCTGGCCCTTGTACACTGAGTAACTGCTATAAGCCCAGATCCAGACTTAATAACGACAGCTAATTTACGCGTGCTGCATGTGTGGGAATGCACTCCGCATGCGTGCGGCCGATGTTACGCATTGTAACTTTAATCATACGTAACTTGTACTAACTCAATACGAAAGGGTGTGACATCCCTACGCAAGCCAAAAATACACATTGGAGGAGGGAGGCATTTAAATTGTATAGTGTAGGCTGGGTTAGGTACTTACATATGACAAGGCATTGTGTACGAGATACGCAAGGAATAGTTCATGTAGGTTTCTGAATACGTCGTTCAGCCAAGTTACTACCAGGGGCAGTGCGTTATCCTTAATAGGGGTAACTTAGGGGGGTGGCTCCTCACCAAGATCGGCCCTTTTTCAGTAGGGCAGTTTTCTCCCAGCCAGTTTCAAACTGACTGGGATATCGATTGCTTAGGACTCGATGAGGCATAGCAATCGATCCCCGGAGTACCAAACATGGTGCTCCGATATGCAGGTCTACAAACTAACCCCAACCCTTCCCCTAATTCTGACCCTCACCCTTCCCTTCCATGGCCATAACTCACCCCGCAGCCTGACCCACACCCTCCCTTCTCCCTAGCCTGACCCTAATATTCCCTTCTCTATAGCCTAGCCTAAGACTCCTCTTCCCGCAGCCTAACCCTAACTCTCCCCTTCCATGACCCTAACCCTTCCTAAGAGCCTAACCCTAACCCTTACTAACACTAAAAATCTCCGGAGAGGGTGAGTAAGAGAGAGACCTGCTACAGACAGGGTTAATACTCATTCAATCAGAACACACAGGTGGAAGACCTGGGTCTAATCAGAGTTAGTTAGAGCTGGGGAGGAGATTAGAAATAGCTGGCTTGTACTGTGGACGGGCTAACCAATGCCAGCTTAGTGGTTGGTGACCAGAGAGGGATTGTAAATACACCTGCTTGTTTTTGGATTTGGAATGCTGGACAACTTCTGTATATATCATTCCAAACAAAGAAGGAAATATGTGTGTGTGTGTGTGTGTGTGTGTGTGTGTGTGTGTGTATGTGTGTGTATGTGTGTGTGTGTGTGTGTAT
>WWET01002222.1:89144-99542 GCA_011038615.1 Limnodynastes dumerilii
GATTCTGACAGAGGAGTCAGCATGCTATTAGTTGTGTATAATTAAGAACCCAAAGCATTCTTAAATGTGAATCAGGTTCAATGTGTGGGATTGTGCTGCTATTCAGGCATTAAAAAAAACCAAAAACGTGTATTTTATGGTCACAAAAGTATTTTAAAAACTAATGGATGCTACAGTTCAACCTACAATTTATTAAATGTGTAGGGATATGTTTTTCATTAAAAGAGGGCTATTTAATAAAAAATACACTTCGTTTTAGCATTACACCAGCTCTGAGCTGGTGTAAAATTTTAGTTGTAAGGTCCGGAATCCGACCTCCTACTGTACTTGCAGCAGCACTAAACCGCCCCCTTTCTAATATAGTATAACTTCCCTTTGCGGATGCAGAGACCATCTTTCTGTGCTCTCTCCCATTTTGCACATGTGCAGAGCAGTTTCCTGCTGCACTTCCACCTAAAAAATAAGAGGAAGCACAGCTAATTAAATAGTAATTAAATAGTCTTAAATAAGTAAATAAAAGAAAAAATACGTTTTAAACCACAATGCATTATTCCATAGTATACTGAGTGTTTTATATTATATTATATATTATATATTTTATTTCGTGTTATTTGGAAATAGCAGTGTGTTGCTGCACATGGCGGCAATTTGCTCAAGCATTTTTAATATATATTCGAAAGGAGAGGTTTTTTTTTGTCTTTTTAGAAAAATATTAGGTATGTTTTTAACATTATTGCGCAAAATCTCTGGATGAGGTCTGTTGTCGTTTTCATCATTCATCATACCTTTTGTATAAAGCAGTTGAAAAACAGTTTGAATCTTATATTATTCAATTTAAGAGAAGTTTTGACTGTCTTTACGGGTTTACATAAGTGTTTTCATATACATTTCATTCAACAAGATAACAACTTCCTGTTTTGGCACAGACACTTGCTGAAAAATGCAGTCTGGCATATTCGCCAAGACATAAAATATATTTAACCTAATGATAACCTCCTCCGTGTTTTTTTCAGCATAATACTTGGCTCCTTTAATTTTGTATCTATTTATTATATATACTGTATGAAGAAACTGACCCAGAGCAGTGTTTCTATATGTTTTTTATACCGAAGCACAGAGGGAAATCGCTCTGCACATGTGCAGAACAGGTGCGATCATTGAATGATGGGAAAACTGCTGCCCATCCACCTGTGTTGGCATCCGTGTGCACTGTGCAGAGCCGCCTTCCGAATTGGTGGAGCCTGGGACACACCTGTGGGTTCCGCCCCTATGTAACATCATCAGTGACGTCACGTGGACCTGCGCCACCATTTTGTCGGTGCGCAGGGAAATTCTTCCCTGTGCATTATCCCTGTAATGATGGCGGGTCCCCATCAGTGGCGGGCCCAGGACAGTAACTGATTGCCACTTATTCTAGTCAGGCATTATTATGAGTATAGTCCTTTATTTAGGGTTTTTTATTTGATTATAATTTTTAAAAACCCTTCAAACCTGTACAGGGTGCTGCAAGTACAGATCACAGCCTCTGCTTATACGCATTCATATGCATGTTGCAAACGAATGCACCTTTCCTGTACGTTCTGTCCAGAGTGGCAAAAGTCGCACCTCTGGATAGGACGCACAAAGCATGCAAAAGATTTACGCATCCGCTTCCTAAGATCTCAGGATCAAGTATAAATTTGATTTCTTTTTCTTAAATTTTGATAATTAGCAGCAGAGTAACTTGAACTATGGGGAAGTAGATACAGCAGATACAATCTCAGTGGTATGTATGATCAACCACTATGCACTATTTACCACGTCATGAGAGGTGTTTTTAAGCAGGAAACCAATGTATCAGTTTCATGACATGAGCTTATGGGGCTGATCCACAGCTGCAATTACACCTTTTATTCAGGTGCAGGTGTAGATATGAGCAATACCATGTTGATCTGCAAAGGGAGGCAAATTAAAATTGTGAAAGCAGAATTAGAGTTGAGACGTGAAGTTTCTTAGCTCAACTCTAATTTATAGACGAAACATAAAGTTATGCAGTATGTGAGTTCTATGTGCAACACTGTGGCTCATATTTACTAATATGCACCCCTCTGGCGAGGTCCTGCGATGATCTGCGGGACTTTCGACGACATAATTCGGCCTTGCTGGGAGCCGAAGTGCCCACACATGCGCAGTAGCTGACTTTTGGGACTTTAAAAATGTAATGTCCCAAAGGGCAAACAATATTGTGCATGCGTGGGACAGGTATGTTTTAACTGTTTATTTTGCCTTTTTTGCAATTCCTTTTTTTACTTAAAAGTGTTTTTATAATTTATTTATTACTTAAATATAAAAAAAGATAAATATTCTTTTATTATTGGCACTTTAGTTTTGTATTCCAGCGGTCTCCTGATATATACCCCCCTTTCCCTCCCCCTAATAACAGCTACTAGGGGTAGGAAAAGGGGGATAAATGGGGACACCGCTAGATTACTTAACTTAACTCCATCTTCAGATGGCGTAATTTAAAGTGTCGGCACGGATTTAACAATTTGTAAATACAGCTCTAATGAATGTGGGCCGGCGATCGTTAGCGTTAAGGCTATTGTGATAATAGTATGGTTTCCATGGCGATCATAGCATCGTAAATAAAGAAATGAAAACATGAAAACGGGCTTTATCATATGAAAACGAAGATAGTAAATGGAGCCCTATGTCTGGTATTCCTTGTATATATTTTTATGCTGTGCTAAAAACAAGCAACATTTGTGGTGGCTAATCAATTTGGAGAGATATGCGTTACTAAGTATTAAAAATAAAACTTGACATGCAATTTGATGTAATGATTTTATTTATTCAATAAGTAGACAAATTAGACAATAATTGTATATTATACATAAATGTTTGCTTAACTTGTTCTTCCCAGTTCAATGCAGATGGATCATTTAACATGCAGTTGATTTCCATGATCCCCGTTTGTACAGGTCCTGCTGTCACTCGTTCAGTAAGGGGCAGGGACTGGGGGTGGCTTCTGAGATGTCAGCGTGCTGCCTTCTTACATACAAATGCATACAGATAGAGCTCTGTCTCTGTGGATGGGGTGTGGCGTTACAAGGAGGCGCGGCATGGGACTGGAGAGCGATGACTGTGGGAGTGATTCTTGTGTATATGAGACTGGAGTGGGTGTGAGTTGCCCTCTGTGGGGTGGGTGTGATTTGCACTCCGTGGGGTGGGGTCTCCGCAGTGCCTGGGCTGCTGTTGCTCTGCTGTGACATCTGTTGCTGATCGCTGGTGTAGCCGGGATGGGGAGACTCAGCGGATCGCTGCAATGTATCAAATACCTGCTGCTCACATTCAACCTGATATTCCTGGTAAGCGGATGGGATCTGGGCATTGGCTGATGTTAAATGATGGACTAATGGTGGTTAAGTCACAGCGTGTAATGGGAAGGACAGTGGCATGAATTGTCAGGTGGACAGAGACAGGTGGGTGGAAGATGTGAAGGGAGGTCTTACACAAATAAGCAAATATCGTGCAAATTATACTTACATTTCATGTGAATTATGACAAGAGGAACTGAATGATATGAAGGGGTTAGATAATGTGTTAAAGTGAGTGGGGCACAAGATGTCTAGGGAGTTGTTGAGAGCTAGTGGAACTACAACAGTACATCTATTGTGGACACCCTAATACACTAGAGCTATAAAAATACGTTTTATGAAAGAATTTTATGAAGAATACACTCCAATGTAGTAGTATACAAATATAACAAATCAGTGTACAACCAAAAGTTTTTTAGTGCCACTAGATTGTCAGCTCTGAGTGCTGTTTTGCACCCTAGAACCAACTGAAGCCCATCACTAAACTATATGGATGTCACTGGGCATGGAGGTGTAAAGATGTTTTAAACAGGTACTATGCGGAACCTGATAGAAGCCACCATATGAAGTAAGCATTAGGTGTCAAGATTATCTTATTATTGTTGTGGATGGAGGAGAAAAGAAGAATTGGTGTTGATAATGAAAGTACAGAAAGTTTAAGAATTTAGCAACATTGAGGAATTATTGTATAATTTGATTAAATGGAAGTCAGAAAAAATTGTAGCTGTAAAACATAATCAAAGATGAAAAAGGAGAAATAACAAAATGTGGTCTGTAATAGTGAGAATCATGTAAGATATACTGTTTAGATTTATGAGAACATACTGACCTCAGAAGTATGTTTGATGCAGAGTGTGGTGTCACAGTTCTCAGGAGGTGATGTAGGATTTAGCAGACAATACATATAGATAAAGTTGTAAACAGATAGACCCAGAGAGACAGGGACAACTGAGGACAGCATGAGTAAGGGACAGCTGAGGACAAAGTGGTTGCTGGCGACAAAACCAATACACAGAGATGGCAGGGTTAAATCTGATCTTAGTGTCAGCGAGTAAGGGATGATGTGAGAAGATAATATAAATGACAATGTAATACATGCCTAAATATAGACTGCAGATAGTGTAAATAGAGAAGGGGTAGGGAATAGGAGGATGTAGAAAGCAGTTTCAAGTAATATTCAGAATAAAGGAAAGAGGAACATTGATTAAAACAAATAAATATCAGAACATGCCTAGAATATAAATCAACATAGTAGACTTTTGGGCTGATAATATTGGGAAGCCTGGGAAACAGCAAAAAATCACTATGTATATGTCTGTCTATCTATCTATCTATCTATCTATCTATCTATCTATCTATCTATCTATCTATCTATCTCGCTTCCACAGACAATTAAATGAATCTCAAGTAGCCATTATTTTTAGAGAGGCTGATTTGTAAAGATGTCTGCATATTTATCACATACAGTGTAAGCACTCTACAAGTTTCATTTGTATGTTTTATACTTATATATCTGTTACAACTCAGATTTCTTTAATTTTTTTTTGTATACTCATTCATATAAATTGTGAGGAAACTTGAATGACATTTGTCATTTTACAATGCTGATATTGGCTTATATGTATCTAAGATTCATCAGACTTTACAAACACATATTTAATATTCTTCTTTTCTTGGGGTTGATCTTGAGCTGGGAGTAACACCTATAAAAAACCAAATCTACACCTCTGCAAAACCATGCTGAGCTGCAGGGGAGGTAAATGAAACAATATGTTCATAGAATTCAATATTTCTATAAAAATTTCTATTCAAAAATGTAATAAAAATATGAATGTAGTTGTTCGGTATTTGTGTTTCAATCTAAAGCATGGTATTTTCCATATATGCATGCACAAAATATCTCATTCAATAATGCTACACTTCATGTTGCCATGTCTCTTACACGTACAGGTTTGCATCAGGATCAATCCCTTAATTAGCAGAATATCTTGAAAATCAACACAATGGGCTGGATCCAGACTTAAGTAAGTGCTTGAAATTAGTTACTCCTGGGCTAAACCATGTTGATTGCAGGGGAGTCATATTTCATCTGTTGCAAACAGTATTATAGTTGAGAGGTGATGTTTCCTATCCCAAGTCTAAATAACAGTGGACCGGATTCAGATTTAATAGCACTAGGTCACTTACGCACGTAAGGGCACCCTCCAGATGTTATGCTAGAGTTACCATAGTACAAACAAAGTATTGTATAGTATAAACAAAGCGTAAGCTGCCATAAAGCTCGCACGACAGAGACATTGTGCATTCCCCCGTCTCGCGTAATTACAGACCCCCGCACGCACGGAAAACATACAGGGTCTGAATTCGGTCCAGTGTGATAGTAAAGCTGGTCAGTAGCTGTGTGCAGTAAGCAATTCAAAGATGTATCCCTACATGCAAAGAATACAATTATTATCCCCTGCAATCAACATGGTTTAGCCCAGGAGTAATTCATTTCAAGCACTAACTTAAGTCTGGACCCAGCCCTATGATGTTAGTAGCTTTGGAACTTGAAATGTGCAATGTATTGTTAAGGGGTCATGAAAAAAAAAGAATTGATATCTTGCACCTTTTGTTTAATCTTCTCCCCAATCCTTACAATGGAACTTGCTGCATGCGACAAGCTTGTGAGTTTCATGGGTACGATTTTTGGGGATAATGGGCCTGATCCAGAACAACGCCCACCGTACTAGCTACGGCAGGCGTAAGTGTAAGATCGGCTGAGAAACCGATCTGTGCATGCAGCGGGCAGATGTTGCCCGGCGTAGCTACGGCAACGCCCGATCGATGATCAGGCGTCCGTAGGAACTACGTTAAGGTTAATGAAGGTGGGCGGGGGGAGTTAGTTTAATGAGGGAGGGAGGGCTTAGCGTACCAACGCTCCTGTGCGAGTGTATTTTCCATTGCTTACGCCAGCTGAAGTTAGGGTAGCCTTCAGCCGTCGTAAGCAAGGGAAAATACGGCGGCACAGGGGGAGTGTCGGGGAGTGTCGGGGGTTAGTAAGCACAGCGCATCGGCGTAGTTCTGGATCAGGCCCAATGTGTATAATTATGGTTTCTTCATGCATAATGATCAAGAAAATAAAAATGTAGTTGACACAGGGCAAAATATTAAACATAAATAAACAGGTATTCTTGGCAGAGACAAACAGAAAGTTATTGGCTGTGGTGTTTACATAAATGCCATCTGGAAAGTATTCACTATTTGCTTATGAAAGCATAGACAAGGCACTCTGTTTAACACTCAGTCTAAAGTTATACATAAACAATTGAATGCATTCAGTAATGCACATACTGTATGATAAATGAAATAAAGACACATACATGCCTTAATTAATGCCTTCATGTTATGATTGCAGAGATTTATACAAAATATGATAAAACCCATTGGTCCAACTTGTATTTCTCCTTGGCAAAAATGATGAAACAATACACATTTAATGAGTGGGAAAGGTTACAAAAACTTTACATACATTTAGGATGTTATCTGACATTAAACTTTGTTTACAAGGGCAACTGTTGGAAAAAGTCACAAGTGCCATGCAAATCCATTGAGGAACATGGGGCATTGTTTTCAAATTGTAAATGGGAAGATACATTTAGGGTATGATATTAATGTGAAAACAGGTGTAAGTGTACACCTCAGCAAAACCATGTTGCAAAGCAGAGAGGGGAGCAAATGAAAAATAAAGCCATCGGTGTATCTATAACCGGTGCAGGGTGTTCAGTGTACACAGGCCCCTCAGAAAAGGGGGTCCTGTGTCATTCATCCCACACCCATGTCTCTGCATATCAATGTTGGTCGGGGAAGGAAGGCCCATTCGGCATCTATTTTTTCCCTCCAAGATCTCCCGGAGGGAAGAAAAAGATGCTGAATGGACTCCTGTTCCCCTGAGGTGGGACTGTCCCGATTTGCGGGCTGCAAAATGGAGGGGCTACGTTTTTAGGCCCCGTCCCTTTCTGTGGTCTGCGAATTGGGACAGCCCTGTATCAGGGTAAGGGGAGAGGGGACCCATGTACAAATCCTGCACAAGGGCCCCCTCAATTCTTAAAACACCCCTGAATAAAGCTATGCATTACTTATGGACTATGGGTAACGGCTAAGTATTTTCCCAGTAGGCAAAAAATGTAAAATCATTTGCACATTATAACATGGTGCACAGTTTCAAATGTATTGCCCTTACACTTGTCATTGGATACAATGCAGATGATCATTTATTAGTCCTGGTTCACATTTAATAATGTCCCTAATAAATATATGCAGGCAATGTGCGTATGTTTGCATTTTGTTTGCTGCATGCGCGCAGCAGATGTCTACTGATAAGAACTCATTACGCACGAATTTAATCTAAGAACCTAATGACATCCATAAGAAGGGGCGTGCCAGCACTCCATAAGAACGAACTTAAGAAAAATGGGTGTGGGGAGGCGTTTAAATTTGACAGGACGGGCTGGGTTAGTCACTTCCGTTCTTACTTTCACAACCTCCGTGACAACATATGCACGGAAAGTTAAGGTAGTCCTATGGTGGCGGTCAGCTGAAATACGTAAGAACGAGGGAGGGTCATGGACTTGGACATGAACTTGCCACTTAGGTGCGTACTTCTGCGAATCCGAGCGTACTTATTTCATTATTAAGTGTAAATCAGGCCAAACATGACTAATTTGCATTTTATTAATCATGCAGGTTCATTATAATGTCTTGTTCTGTTTGGAATAAATGTTAGGTGTTGAGCTTCATGTATATGATATAACCAGCATGGTAAATGGCATTCATCTTTTTGTGTATTTTTTATTGCTTTATTTAAGATAACACTAAAGTGTTTGCTCACCTCTGAAACGTCAATATTTTTTTCATTACTCGGAGTTAGGGAAGCGATGTTATATCTGATGAGAAAACCTGGTGCCAGTGCTTTTATGTCAATTTTAAAACAACCAAAGTACAAGAAGTTTCTAAAACATTGGCAATATGCTGGGTGTGCTGTGAGCAGATTGTTATATTAATGTGCTTCTACAATTAAACCATATTTAACCATGGATGCTACAGGACCCAGAGGAGTTGAGGGCCCTTAGCAGCTGCCCACCCTGCATCCATAGAACTCTACGATGTCAAAGGTCGGCAGCTTAAGACAGTGCTTGCTATGTGCTGAGTACAGTTTACTGGCCTTTGACAGCTGCCTGCTCATGCGCAGACTGGTTCCTGGCTTGCGACTGTACTGTTCACACACCAGAAAGAGGGGGGGGGCAGTGCGACCCCCCCCCCCATTCAGACTTGGAACCCACCTCCTTGCTATGGGGCTCAAGTCGGTCTATTTTTGTCCCTGGCCTTCATTATTGTATGCCTGTTACTTATTGTGTTAGTTCTGTTCCTTGCCTATTACCTCTTATATATCATACATAACAGTGTGGTTATACTAAATCGTGCTTGTCATGTAATTTACTTTTGTATTTTATCTTGTTTATTGTGGAGTATTTGCATTGATTGTGCTAAGCTGTATTTCCATACTGCATGAGGCTTTCACTTTGTTGCACTTTGTAGACAAATAACTGTAAGAATACAATTTTAAAATAGATTATTGCTCTTTCTGCTGGTAATAAAGGTCCGTAAGAGCCATGTCACTCTTATCTGCCGTCACTCTGTGTTTCTATGTATTCACACTAAGAAGCAGCTGCTTCTTGTGTTGGGGACCTTAGAATGTAGCTCCTATAGGTGCAGGGACTGATGTAAATGTCTAATGTTCTCTGTAGAGCGCTGCAGACAATTTGTGGCGCTATATAAATAATCACTAATAATAGGTGTCCTAGGCCACCAGGTGATGCACATTGCATAAACTATGCTTCAATGCAAGGGGTAGAAAAGGATTTAACAATTAACATACAGGAAGAAATGTTTTGATTACAGAACAGCTTTCATTTTAAACTGTCCTAAATGTTAGGCTGCATGACTTTTTTGCATGTAGAATTGTACCACTATAGATCAGGGGTGTCACAATTTTTTTTTGTGGGGGGGAGAGAATTTAGTGCTCCCCTTGGTCCCCCCATTTCGCCTTTGTGCATCCCCCTTTTGGTGTGTAACAGGAATTAATGTGCCGCCATTGTCTCCCATTGGGGCCCTGCCCCCCTGCCTAGCAACACTAGTATACTAGTTGTTGCTAGGCACTGGAAGGGACTTGATGACGCAATTTGCGGCATCAAGCCCCGTCCCGACCCCTATATAAAGTAAAAACGGGGCAGTATGAGCCAGGGGGCGGAGCCTAATGACGCGATTTGCATAATGCGCGTCATTAAGCCCCACCCCCTCCATGCGTCTGTAGCTTCTCTCCGGGATCTCCCGGAGGGAAGCTGCCAAAAGTCGGCAACCATGTTTTAAACTGTCCTAATCCAGGATATGTTAACGTCTCAACTTTATTTCTGTCTGCACATTTTACGATTACCCCACCAGTAGTTTAAAATGGTCTTGGTGAGATGCAGATTTGATCCTTGTGTCGTGTGGTTTCTAGTTTACAATCTGCCCCTGCTTGTTCTCTGTTTATCTACAAATGGATGCCATGGATATTGTAGATTGCTATGGAGTTACAAAGATGCAGAGGAGAAGATGCTAGAGAGTACAGGGAGGGTTCTGCTAGCTAACATGAAAAGGAGAGCTGGAGGGAGTGACACAGAACAGACGATTGGTGATCTTATTAAGTCACTTCTATAATACAGGTTGATTACAGGAAAGGGTCTGTAGCAGGCCATTAGCAGCAAGTTTTGATTTTGCCTTGTTCCAGAATCAAGCGTTAGGACCCCCCTCCCTTTAGATATCCTTTGATGACCCTGTAAGGATTACGTAGGACTGCTTTATCCATTCCATTTACCATAAACAGAAAGTTAGGCTGCATGACTTTTTTACATGTAGAATTGTACCACTATAGATCAGGGGTGTCACAATTTTTTTTTGTGGGTGGGGGGGGGGGGGAATTTAGTCCTCCCCTTGGCCCCCCCTTTTGCCCTTTGTGCGCCCC
>WWET01002222.1:100215-110714 GCA_011038615.1 Limnodynastes dumerilii
TGCTTTCTTGAGTGCCCCTTCAGTCCTGCCCTGTACTTTGCCTGTTAACCCTGTGTCACCATTCCTCTCTCTCTCTCTCTCTCTCCTTGGTGTTAGCTCCTATTGTGTTACCCTAGCTTTCTCCTGTGTGCCTGTATTCGTTACCCCTTCGGGGGTACCGCTGTTTGGTTGCGTGAGTGGGTGTCCCATTAAGTCTTGTTTGTCCTGTCAGTCTTTGTATTTTTCCCTTGGTCCATTGTCTTGTTTCTGTGTTCTGTGTTGTCACAGGTCAGTCCCTTCTGACCTGTCTTTTCCGCTTCCTGCTCAATCTGTACTTTTGTCTCTCTCTACGTAATTTCTCTCTTCTACGAGTTCCAGGGATCGCAACCTTTTATTGGGGCACAGCTAATTACAACCCCACCATTAGGGGCAATGGTGAACACCACCTGATAACACAGACTCCGCACCCAGGTAACCGATCTCGTTATTTCATCTTCATCTCTTACACTGAGCCTTTATGAGCAGATGAGGATTTGGAACCACCAACATCTAGGTCCCATGCAGTTTTTTGGCTGTACAAATTAATGTTTTCCATTCACTTTATGGCCACAGGTTCCTTCCAGTCTGTGACCGGAAGAGTGATTGGGATTTCACAGGCCACCTTTTTACGCCACTTTTCATAGGTGTTAAGTGCACTAGCTAAAGTGTCGCATACATATATCTGCTTCCCCAGCCAGGAGTCACAGTGGCGAGACCTGAAGTTAGCCTTTTACAATCACTCCGCATTTCCCAATGTGCTTGGAGCGATAGACTGCACTCATATAGCGCTGAGACCACCTAAGGGTAAAGCGTTTCTGCGTTTCATTGAGGGAACTACCATTCCCTCAATGTTCAGATGGTCTGTGATGCAGATATGAGAATAATGAGTGTGTTTGCTGGCTATCCAGGCTCTTGTCATGACACCTATATTCTTAGACAGTCATCCCTTTTCTCAAGATTTGAAAATGGACAAATGCCGGAGGGATGGCTGTTGGGTAAGTGAGTGTATTGGTAAATTAAATGTGTAACATGTGTTGAATTATACATATATTAATGTAGAAACTAAAACACAGCTGTCTTTTTATTTTCTCCTATTAGGGGACTCAGGATATGGGTGTCGCTCCTGGCTGATGACCCCTCTGCTGCACCCTGTAACTCCTGCTCAGCACAAATATAATGAGGCACACATATCCACTAGAGGAGTGATAGAGCGTACCTTTGGCCTATTGAAATCCATGCGATCACGCCGTGCGGTTGGTCTTTTACGACTTGCCATAATAAATCTAGAAAGTGAACGAATAGTAAATAATATGAGTGCTACCGTAAATAATGTATGGCAAAAATTGTTTGAAATATGTAATGTTGTGATGGTAACTATTCAAAAGTGATTTACTGAGCAGCGTCTTCAATTTACTTTAATATGCAATTTGAGCGAACCACACAAAAATAGAACACCTAAAACACCATAGATAACAGCTAATCTCAACATAAAACATGGTTCTGCGTTCTATAAACATATCCTATTGATTAGAAAGGCCTATTAACAGTTAATACACTTTCCATCTAGACACATGTATTTAAAAAAAAATATTGGTGCACCTGACCTACAAACATTCAACATACATATTAGTTTTGTATAACAAACCAATGTTAAACCAACAGAAATGTAAAAAATAACATTTATTATGATAATGCATTTGCATTTTTAAAACGTACTCAAAATGGAGGAGAGCTGAAGTTGGAAAAACTACCAGACGTACACAGTTCTTCAAAACAAGTATGTACTAAAAAATATGTAACCTAAATTTTAAATACAATAGTTGGCTCCAACTTCAATGGCTATGCACATACAGTAAAACCTTGATTATCCGGGCTAATGACTGGCACCCTTCGGCTGGATAATCGAAAACCACGGATAATCGAAACAGTATTAAATGAATACAGTACAGTAAACGCTAGTACGCTAGTAAAATTCGCAGACCCGTCGCCTCAGTGCAGGGCAGTGCTAGGAGCGGGTCCAGGGTTGTTGTAATGGCCAAATTGCAGGTAGATGGCTGTGCAAACGGAGAAGCTCCTTCACTGTGCTGCCATTCTCCCGGCAGCCAGGACACGCCCCCCCGTTTTACAGGCATGTCTGCTGAGCTCAGCAGCACGGATAATCCGATTGCTGGTTAATCGAGTCACGGATAATCGAGGTTCTACTGTATATATATATATATATATATATAATATAATAAAATAATATATAATAATATGAAGGCTTCTGCAATGTGTACCCAGCTTTACATGAAACTTTTCTGCTCTACCTTTTTTTTACCACATTAATCAAAATAATTAGTAACAACTATTTGAACCTATGTGCCTGAGTAATCTGTAACATAGGACCGGATCCCGATCCCCATACTCTTTCTGTATGTGTGGGGGTCTGTCAGTCCACATGGACCTCCCCCTGTCACTCCCCTCTCTCGTGCGTAGCTTTAGTGACTTACGCTGCCCTAAGGCATCTTAAGTCACACATGAAGACCAGCAGTCCGCCCGACCTCTGGTCCGCTTATAAGTCCATCCATACTGTAAAATCAAAATGCTCCCCCCCATCACCATCTTACGGAGGTTAAGCGGATGAAGTGGATGCGCCACCCTGTTGGACGGATTTTCATGCGTACGGATCCGTCACGGAACATCTGGCATGTGCATTGCCAGTCGTACTGACGAATTCTGCATCTTGCGTGTGCAATTCGGCTGTCGTTAGTAACTGTGGATCCAATCCATAGTCTCAAACCATCCACTATAACAAATCATTGCACTTCTAAAGATTGTCTCCTCTCCCTTACTGATAAATACATCAAAACTCCAAGGAGTATTTAAGTAATTGCAAGCAGTATTAAAGCCACTCTGGGTGCTTGTGGTGAGACTAATATGGGGCTCAAAGGTAAGGGTGGCCTGAGACAGCAGCCTACACTACACCTACAGAACATACACTGCCTCTCATCTGAAGTACTGGGACTGATCTGCTGCCTCCACACCTTTTGCAGTGTTGCACATATGCAGAACAGCTGCCACATATGTGTGGACACTGGATTTCCTTTTACCCATCCAGAGTTCTGCCTTGCTGTGAGGTCTGGCATTGCATTGGTTTGCCTCTGCCTGTAGGCACATTTTGCTATAAGTGAAAAGTATATTAGCTGGTTATTTATTAACAGGTTTTATATAGCACTATCAGATTATGTAGCGCTTTATAGAGAATATTTAACATTAACGTCAGTCCCTGCCCCATTGGAGCTACATTCTAAGTTACCTAACACACACACGTTAATTTATTCAGCAGCCAATTAACATACCAGCATATTTTTGGCATGTGGGAGGAAACCGGAGTACCCAGAGAAAACCTACACAAACACAGGGAGAACATACAAACTCCACACAGATACGACCTAGTCCAGTAATCAAACTCATGAGTTTAGCACTGTGAGACACAAGTGCTACTCACTGAGCCACCAGGAGGTATAGATCTCCTTCCATCTGTGGCCTGTACTTAATTTAACATTTTTACATGACCAAATATCTGTTTGACATAAACTTTTATCATTTGTAAGTGGCAGTGTAAGATGAGTTCTATTCTTTCAAATGTAGACTGCTAGGTAAATGTTTACTGTCTAGGTAAATCAACCATCTCATTTGACATGGGTAGTTAGTCTTGTACAATTCCATTGCCTGCAGTTGCAGTTCCTAAGCAAGAAGACAGAGGCTGAGAAAAAAATAAGAAGAATCTTGTGTTGCAGAAAAAGTGACTAGAGATTTCTGTCACTCATGTGGCAATCAATAACCGGCTTCTACAAATATAAGTAAAACATTAATACAAATATTTGCATGTATCTAATATATATAGGGAGAGATTCATGTGTTAATGGAGTGCAATCTGAAGCATGAAATTGCAGAATGCACCTATTTCTGTTTAGTGGCAATTGGGGCTTTCTATGAAACGAGTGTTTAGTGTGACATGTGACAATAATGAAGTTGTGTTTGTGTTTTTTATTTGCAACCTCCTTGTATGTCTGTAGCCATCCCTACTCACCATTTTATGTTTGCAGCCATTTCTTCTACCAATTATATGTCTTCAACCATATTTTCTGACAGTAATATTTTTCCAGTTATTCCTTCTCCCTTTTATATGTCTCCAGCCATCTTTCCCCCTTTTATGTCTCCAGCCACCCCTAGTCATCTTTCAGCTAACCCTTCTTCCACCTTAAATTTTCCAGTAATCCCTTCACCCCCTTGCAATGTCTCTTACTATTTGTTTACCTCCTTGTATGTCTCCAGCCATCCCTTCTCCTCATTGCTGTATGTCTCCATCCTTTCCTCCTTTTTGTATATCTCCAGCCATACCTTATCCCCCTTGTATGTATCATGCCATCTCTGCACCATCTTGTATGTCTCTAGACCAGGGCTGTAACTTGGGGTGACCGCCCAGAACGCTAAGATTAAAGGCGCCAGTAAGTTAATATTTAAGGTTAAATTGGTTTGAAATTCATTGTTGAGGGCGCCATTTTTCCTTTTTATCCCTGACACTAAAATTTATAGCTACTGCTCTACTCTAGACATTCCTTTACTCCCCTTCTATTTCTCCAGTCATAATTTCACCCCATTGTATATCTCCAGTCATCACTTCTCTCACTTGTATGTCTCCAGCCATTCTATTAACCCATCTTATATGTCTCCAACCATCCTTGTATGTCTCCAGCTATTCTTCACCCCTATTGTTAGGTATAATTTCCCTTTGTGAGATGTCTATAGATAGATGGTAGTCTATATACAATCCAAATGAAATGTTTCAGTTAAGACATATGTCCAAATATGTACATTTGGGTGCTGATATCTAGTATTTATTGAGGTTTGTGTAAATCTTTATCTTTGTATGTTGCCTTTCTACCTGCTGTGTGGCATAAATCAGAGCAATCACTATTTCATACAACACTTGTCTTGCTTTTCTCCATCTCACATCATAGTCAGTATCAGTGACAATTGTGGACAGAGAGAATAAATAGCATGTCTGCTTGCATTTTGTTTAATTAGTGTATATCACATAAATATCGATTTTTATGCAATATGTTTCAATAAATGTCCACAAAATCAATATTTGAAATTACTGTATATTTTACTGACTAGTACTTGACATCTTAAGCAAAGCTAACACATAAGAGAAGCCTTGTACTGGCAGGCACAGCATACACAGTGCAAGCAGGCAGAGTCTACACACCAGTGAGTGAGTGCACGCATTGTTTATCTGAGTAATGCAATTTAATCCTGCAGCAGGGAATTCCCAGGGTTAGCGTTAAAGTAACAAAGTAGCTGAGTCCTTACTGCAGCACAGTCACAGTAGTATAGATCATTCTTACTCATCCACTATTTATCTCTTACTGCTTTTAAATATTCTTTAGCACCCTTGTGTCCATCTCACTATATAAAGCATTATTGAAATTTAAAGACAATACACAGAACACTCTTGTCACCAACACACAATACACGGGCATTCTTGTGACCTCTAAACAATACATAGCTTTCTTGCCATACAGTACAGTACATGTTATCTGGAACTGCCATGCAGTACAGAGAATATAGAACCTTTTTGACACACGACCAGTAAATGAAAGGAAGCCTGTTCTTTGTCAGATTTGTGTTTGTGTGTGAGACAGATTGGGCTTCACTTCATGGATTGATATGGAGCATCAGTGTATGCAAATCCTGCCAGTTTATGTCCAATGGTCTGGATCAAAGGGTGCCTTGGCCTATAGTAAGTGGTAAGTCTGCAAGCCTGCTTGTGCTGATAAATGTGCATTTTTCCAACACAACAGCATGGTAAAACATTGCAGATCTCATCCATAAGTCATGCATGTGGAGAGATGGATCTCAATGAGCAAGCACTGGTCATAAGCCCTCACCAGTTTTGCCATAACTGAAAGTCCTTCAATTACTCACCATGGGCCTGATCCAGACTTAAGATTGTTTTACGTACATCAGCATACCTAATTACTCACTGCTAAGGATAATGCACTCCCACTGGCACTCTCCTCCCCTCTGACTTACCTGCCCAGAACCTTGCCTTAACTGTTCCTTGTGTATCTCTGGTCGTCTGTAATGCTTTGTCATACGTGCCTAACCCAGCCCATACTGTAGAATTTAAATGCCTCCCTCCGCCCACAATGCATATATTTGGCTTGCGCAGGGATGTCACACCCTATCGCTCTGAGTTATTTACAAGCTACGTACGATCAGAGTTACGATGAGTAACAACTGCCGAACGCAGACGCAATGCGTCCTCATAGTTAGACTTACACAATCCGCATGAGTAAATTGGCTGTCGTTATTAAGTCTGGACCAGGCCCAATGTATTTGATAAAATACACTGACATTTGATTCTATCCAGACTAAATAAAGGACTTTGTTATAGATAATAATGATAAGTAAGAACATTTTAATTAATTTTATGCTCTTTATTTCACTTATAACCTTATGTATCCACCTACCTAGTAGTATTATTTTTGTTAGTGTCATATCACAGCATCTCTCCCTGCATCTTCCCTCTACTGGCTTTGGTCTCACAGAGAATATATAGGAAGACAGAATGCTACAGCCTCTCTCCCTGTAGCTCCTTCACGAGTCGAGCTGTTGAGGGACAAAGGCTGTGCTAAACTGACACATCAGCGTAGTGCAGCCTCCCACCCTGCAACTCGCGTGCACTGGTTAGCCCTAGACTTGGGGGACACTTAGAAACTACTTCTATTTATTGCATGCTGGGAAAATACTTACTTACTTGCTTATTGCACATAAATGCTGAACTTGCTCTGTAATTAAGCTTAGAGCTATTATTATTATTATTATTATTATTAATAATAATAACATTGAATTGTAAGGTGCCAAATGCCCGTCTAAATTGTAATTCTGTTTGCATACTTTATATTTACTTCTACAGGGCTTGCATTTCAACATGGTTTTGCCAAGCTCTACATTTTTACTGTTACTCTAAGACTCTATCACCTTCCAAAATGCTTTCAGAAATCTCTGCTTAGAATCACTAACTAAGTTGTACACAGTAATTAGTTCTAGTGGATTTATTTTCATTGTAGCATGTTTGGGATTGATACTAAGTGATAATTCATTTTTAGCCCACCACTCAACCAGGTCACTAGTTATAATAATTATATACAATTGGTCCCACTTCAGTGTTGCAAACTTAGCAAACTCCAAAAGTGCTATTCATCATTGGTAGCCTTATCATTCCTAAAATACTGCTATCTGGCACATGTCTTAGGACGGCGCTTGCACCTTTCTAAGATGTGACCAGTATGTTATATCGGAGAATTCAGGGCATGATTTCACTATCACCTTGAGATAGGAATCTATTGCCAAAGTTTTATGCTTTCTGAGTTTGCTAAATGTGCATTGCTATAAAAGGACAAGGGATGATAAGCATAGAGAGGTGCAGGAACAGGTGCTTGTAAAATGGTGCAGGTATATAAAGCAGAATTGTACATAAGGGCGTCGATAAGCCCTTACTGTATGATTTACATCGATCCCCCAGCCCACCATGCCTACACCAGGTATGCATGGCACACGGTCATGCCCTGCCATCTGTCTTGCTGCATTGTGATGCATAATGGGCCTCTGTGTGCATGCACGAGAGGATCTGACAGAGTGCCTAAATACCCTGTCAATATTAAATCAGGATCCAGTACAGTGGCTTTAAGCATTACCCCTTATAACCTAGTCTACTTGATGTCTCAAGGATCTGCCTAGCACAAAACGTGGCAGTGCCACCAGTGCACTGGAGAGACTGGAAGGGACTAACCACTCAGTGAACGAATTTCAGCTTCTCTGCTTTAGCTCAAATCCCTTCTGTGGTTTGACATTTACAGCTCTCTGCAAGATATCAGACGTCCCCATATCCTTTTTTACTTTCCTATTTGGATTGAATTCTTGGACGAAAGTGTAGACAAATTCTCTGCCTTTGATGGCTCTGTGCTAATCCTTTCCTTTTAAAGCTAGACAGTGTTATTGTAAAATGTATATCCTATAAATACAGCCTTTATGAACCTGTCATTGGCAATGCTTGAAGTATGCAGAAGATCACTGGCTAGCAAGTTCTCTGACCCTTTTCAGAGTATCTGTTTTTACAGCTATGCCCTATTGTTAGCTTAAAATTCACGCTGGTCATGAAGCATAAAAGAACAGTGGTTTCTCGGCTCATTTGTAAAACTACGGTACAGAAAGAGAGTTTGGAAACGTGGCTGCTATTCCTTGCTTATATATTATATATATTCCTTGCGTATATTATATATATGTACGGTATTCATATGTTTTCAAGTGCCTATAAATTCTCAGTAAAACTTCAGTACAAAGCTATTGTATATTCATGGCCGATTAGTTCATATTAGCAACTAATAAACGTCCCATTGCTAATGGTTTTACCCATATTGCAGACCCATCTTCTAATTACACCACACTAATAGAAATAAATTGACACGACACACAATTAGGAATTTAACTAAGGGTATTTGGAATTTAATTAGGTTAAATCTTTAGGGGAATTAGGTTTAATTATTTGTTAAATTACTTTGAAATTAGATGGGGGCCACAAAAGCCTTGCAAGTACAGCAGTTATTCACAAATGGCACTATAGCCAGCTCAGTCCAGTGCCTCATTGCTCCCCTCAATGAATGAGCAGAAAACGTCTGAGACTGCCCAAACCAGACTATACTCGCTGACCGCTCACACAGCCCTCCACAAATCAGTTAACAGTGAGCGCCACCTCAGCACCACCACCACACTGGCAACTTGCTATTGCTTACAGCCAGTTAGGCCCTAACACAACCGGTCCATGTACAACCCGCATGCTATCAAACATTGGGAAGGAGGTTGAGCAAATCTAAAATGGTAAAAGAGACCTCCTACAGGAAATGGGAACGAATCCAGACCCCCGCACGTTTTCCGTACGTGCGAGGGGTCTGTCCATCCGAGAGAGAGTGCACGCCCCCTGTCACTCCCCTCTCTCATGCAGGCTTGTACGGAACAAAGGGCCTGATCCAGACCTACGCTGGTGTGCGTAGCGTATTATCGCCGAACGTACCACCGATGCATGGCAATAGGCACTCCCCTTGCTCGTACCTAGTTTAGCATCCATACGCTCGCCAAACCCTACCCTAACTTTTGTGTTTGTACCCGTGGCCATGCGTACGACCAATGCGTATTAACAACGCTTAGCATGTCCATACTGTACAATTTAAATGCCTCACCCCGCCCTCGGTGCGTGGTTACGGCTTTCGTATGGCAGACACCCCCATGATCGGTAATACGAAGCGGTTACGTTTAAGGCCCATACGCAAAGATTTACAGACCGTAACATGAGCTTATCATTTGCCCCACGCATGCGCAGTAAGTACAAATGGCAGTTTTTATGCTTACGATCAGCGTAAAACCGCATCCGAGCGTAGGTCTGGATCAAGCCCAAAGTCCTTTCACTTAGTAGTAGCGTGCTTTCCCAGGATAAGTCTAGAACAGCGCTAGTAATAAGTATTGCGTCTTTCAACAGTGTTCAGACCACAAAAAGTACATTGGATACTGAGTGTATTTTAACAGGATACTATGTATCAGAGTCTGTGCCTTTAAGTGGTATTCTGTGCTGGTCCGCACCCTTTAAAATGTCTTCCCCCACCAGAACGCTCCTTCTTAATAATCTTACTAAGTCAGTGTGTAATGGATTCCCCTTTGTAACATCTTGATCTCATGCGTAACTTTGTCTCATGCACAGTTTATCTGTTCCTAAAAGCTTCTTTTTAAGTGTTAATCAGGTATCCAGTTTTTAGACCTAGGGGAAAACAAACACACACACCAAGGGAAAGATTTACTAAGCTGCGGGTTTGAAAGATTGGAGATGTTGCCCATAGCAACCAATCAGATTCTATGTGACATTCTCTAGTGGGAAAGTGAGAGCTAAAATCTGATTGGTTGCTATAGGCAACATCTCCACTTTTCCAGACTATCAGCTTAGTAAATCTGGCCCCTAATCAACTATATACTTTTTTGGACAATACTACTTTTGCCATCCACCACTATGTGTCAGCTTCTCCTATATGTACAGTGTTCAAAGTACCTCATGAACATCCATTACATGAACTTCATTGACCATGGAGAAATATTTCTATGGATTTCATTACAGTGCTTCTTCTTTCTCATGGGTATTGCACCATACTCATTGTGGTTGATTATCTTCAGCACCTCAGACAGCTCAGTTAAATATCTGTCATATTTTTAGTTGCCCAGATAAAATGTTGTCAGATATGGCTACTAAATTTGCAGCACATTTCTGGAATGCTTTGTGTACTTCTCTGGACATCTACCTCTGCCTGTCAGCTTATCATCCGCATCATGGATGGAAGTCTCAGCAGTAGCTGTACATTGACAATGGCATGTCCACTACATGACAGCTT
>WWET01002222.1:110741-124420 GCA_011038615.1 Limnodynastes dumerilii
CAGCAGGTTTGAATGTGTGAACAGCTGGCTACGATCCCTTGTAATAAATAGTTGTGCATTATGGTTCTTTTAAACCACAGGGTGAATTACTGAAATACGGGTATAAAATGTGAGTGTTATGTTCCAAGAGCCAAGTTAACCTGCTAAACTGCCAGCACGATTTTGGAGGTGAGAATGGGAACAGAGCGGAGGAGAGTGGTGGGAGCAGTAGCAGGGATTATAGGGGCTGGACTTAAGTGCTTGAAATTAGTTACTCCTGGGCTAAACCCTGTTGATTGCAGGGAAGTCATATTTCATCTGTTGCAAACAGTATTAGAGTTGAGAGGTGATGTTTCCTATCCCAGGTCTAAATAACAGTGTGATAGTAAAGCTGGTCAGTATCTGTGGGCCTAATCCAGACCTACGCCGATGCGCTGTGCTTACTAAAGCACAGCGTATCGGCATTCACTTACCCTGACACTCCCCCCTGTGCGGGCGTATGGCCCCTAACTTCAGCCGGCGTAAGGAAGGGGCCATACGCTCGCACAGGAGCCCTCCCACCCTCATTAAACTACCTCCCCTCGCCCACCTACACTAACCTGAACGTAGGGACGCTGGGTGATGTCCCCTCCAGCGTCCCTACGGCGCTGCTACAGACGCCCGATCCACGAGCGGGCGTTGCCGTAGCAACGCTGGGCAACATTTGCCCGGCGCATGCGCAGATCGGCTTTTCAGCCGATCTTACGCTTACGCACGCCGTCCTAGCAACGGAGGCCTAGGTCTGGATCAGGCCCTGTGTGCAGTAAGCAATTCAAAGATATATCCCTGCATGCAAAGAATATAATTAACTTGACTCCCTCTGAAATCAACATGGCTTAGCCCAGAAGTAACTAATTTCAAGCACTTACCTAAGTCTGGATCCAGCCATAGGTGATTATTATTATTTTAAATATACTTTACATTTTAAGGATTTTATCAATGATCTACTTGTTTTAAGGATTTTGTCAATGATCATTGATGAGTTAGTTGTTTTCTGTGTAGCATCCGGAATGTATTAAATATTAAAATACCTCTGTGTTTATAAAAAACATAATTTTAATTAATTTTGATGTCATGAAAAAGTGGTGTGCATACCACCACATATTGTGTCAACAAAGGAGCCACATGTCTACTCCAGAAGATTTGAATAGTCCTCCTGGATTCACAGGATTATAGGTTCCATATATCCCACCCACTTTCTTACAGGATTCAGAAGGATCTGCAAGCAGTGGGCCTTATTCTTCAGACATCCATGCATTAGTATATTAATCAGGGTTGCTAACTCTCCCAGAATATCTGGGAGACTCCTGAAATTTAGGCAGTTCTCCCAGTGTCCTGGGAGAGCCAGCAAAACTCCCGCAGGGGACTTGAGGCTCTGATTTCATGCAAACCACAGCCTCAAGTCCCGCCCCCCTAGCCTAGCAATACTTCATTCATAGTGTTACTAGGGACTGAGTGAGACCTGATGAGCATCATCAAGCCCTCCCCCATCCCTAGTAATACCATGACAATGTGGGGGTAGGGCTGAAGGACGTGATTTGCATAAATCACGTCATTAAGCCGCGATTCCGTACCCTCTTCCCTCCAAGATCTCTTCGTGGTAGACTTTCAAAAGTTGGCAACCTAGGACCAGATCCAGAGTTAATAAAGTCAGGCCAATTATGCACACAAGGGCCCAGATCCAGAACAACGCTTCTGTGCAGATTTACCCCTGGCGGACATGTAAAATCGCAATTTTGTATGTACTGCGCATGCGCACGACAGATGACAGACGTAACGTAGCGTAAGTCTGAGCGTATGGGCCATTCACGTATCAGTTGCTTAAATCCATACGTGGGGGCGTTCCAATTTTACGTGAGCCAAAAGTACGCCTAAATTACGCTATGTAGGCGGGGGTTTGCATTTAAATTGTACAGTATAGGCGTGCTTAGCTGCGTAAGTCCGCGTTGCCTATACGTACGTGTGCGGACGAGTGCGGTTACGCTGTCAAAAGTTAAGGTAGGGCTTGAAAAGCAGAAATCGGTCAAAGTACGTACATTCAAGGTGTGTACCAAAGAGAAGATCATCCGAACAGTTGCGTCTAAGTACGACTTAGACGCAACTGTTCGGATGATCTTCTCTTTGAGGAGAGATCAAAGGAACTAGCTGAACATCTCAGAGTACGTGGATATAGTAACAAAATAATTAAGAAGGCTCAGTATAAAATCAAAAAAATCAATAGATCCACTTTACTCAAAAATAAATACAAACAGAAAGATAATGTGAATATACTCAGATTCACCACCCAATTTAACAAGCATTGAAAGGAAATAAGACATGTCCTACAAAAACATTAGGACGTTTTAAAATCTGAACCCAAACTTAAGTCTATACTACCTGATAGGGCAATGATGAGCTGGAGGAGGTCAAGAAATTTGAGGGACCATTTGGTGAGAAGCCATTTTCAAAACAAAGGGAAAAGAACAACAAATAAAAAAGGTACATTTGGCTTGGTAAGGCGTGCACATATATGATTAACATAACCAATATACAGGACAAATTTGGTAGAATTTACCATATTAAAGATTACATGGATTGTAATACAGTAGGGACAATTTATTGTGTAACTTGTCCTTGCATTATACGTTATATTGGGAAAACCCACAGACCTCTTAAATAGAGGATTCTGGAGCATGCCGGCAGTGTGAGAAATGCACAGACTGATTAAGAAAAAATGAAAAAACTTACATCAGTGGCACGCCACTTTTTAACAAAGCATGAAGCCAATCCTAAACATATAAAAGCTTTTGGGATTGAAAAAGTTAACTTAGGTATTAGGGGGGGCTGCTTGGATAAAGACTTCTCAAGAGAGAACTCAAATGGATTTTTTACCTGGGTACAATGAACCCAGGGGGCCTTAACAAGGAGATTAACTACATGGTATACTTAGATTAAGAACACATCTTCTTTAAGGGTAAGAATATGATACATCTGAATTTGATACTATGGAGGACTTACCAAAGGGATATATGGGATAGACTAATTTCTGACATGATTTTAGCAATGATGTCACTCTAAACTATCTAATGAGGTGACTAATGGGATTTAAAGATTATGGGGACATGTTAATATGGTTTGTTTAATAAAGATAGCGCTAAGAGACAATCTATTGCATATGACCCATAATAATTTACCTCCTTAGTATATGATTATTTACTGTGAGTTGCTCATATACCATACCTTTAGGAAATATTTGTATACTACATGATTTATCTATATTTGGATATATCACATTCTTGAGAGACATTTATATACAATGCAATTTAATCATGGGAAGCTCCCTATTTACAAGCAATGATGCTCAAGATGTAATATATCTTGTTTTTGAAAGATGGGCTTTTAGATCCTATTTCTTTTAAACTTGAGACTTTTCAGATAGTCATAGGATCTTAGATTGGTGAAGTAGGGTCCCATGGTAGGAATATTATTGTAGACTTCCTTATACAACTATGTAGTCCATATAAACATTTTGTTATGATTATGCATAATCATTATTTATTATGAAGTCCGTATTAGTCATTTCTTATAACTCAATTCACTATATTATTAAATTACTATATTATTTACTAAAGTTTATTGTTTCACTATAATGATTTTTATCCATGTTACCAGCAGCATTTCTATTAACCATCACTTTTTGAGTAATAATTCTCAATCACATTAGACACAGTAATAATTTTTGTTATAATTGTTTTTATTATTTTTATGATTTCACTAATTATATCACTTTAGTAGGCAGTTGCACCTACTTGGTAATTTCATACAATTGTCACACCGTGTCTTTAACACTTATACTTACCTTCCATGATTATATAATAGGTCTTTGTAACTATTTTAGCACATTGGTATGCAATTGTAACCACTATACAGTGATACTAGTACTTTTTTATAATTAATTACTTTGTTTCACATATATATTTTACACTTGATATTATGGGATTTCTCATAGATAAATAATTGTGATTAATATGATATATCATCTTCATAACTAACTATTGATAATCAATTTTATTATATGGGCTTATTAGTGACAACTTATATATTTCCATCACTATAACGTTTATGATTAATAATCAAGATTTAAATATACCGTTTATAATTAATAATCAAGATTTAAATATTTTTGACATTTCTGGGATGGGTTAATTTACAATAAGTTGTGATGAATAGTTCTTTGATATGGAATATTACTTTCCCAGCAGTCCTTTCCAGTATATGGCTTCTTTATGTCTTGGTATATAACTTAACAATAATATAATTACTACCCAATAATTATTCTGCTGTGGACCTAATACATGATATACTCCAAGGTATAATACTCAGGCCCCTTCTCCTGGCTTATAATTCTTCTTCAGTAATTTGTTTAAATGCATGGCTTCATAAAGTTTTAGCATATAATTTGATAATAATATACTTAATTACTACCTAACAATTATTATTTTAATTAGTTTGTTATGGTTCTAATATATGAGATACTCCAAGTTATGATATTTTGTTTTCTTCCCCCTGGCTTATAATTCCTTTTTCTTCTTACTATATGGTTTCAATATTCCCTCTATAACGATGCCCCTCTGTGATTTGCTGCAGAAGGGGTATGTTCAGCGGTGACTCCAGTGATTGGTCTAGATCTCCTTTAAATATACTTACCCGCCGATCAGCTGGTTGATGCCTTGAGAAAGCTCGCTTTCTGAGCGAAACCCGTTGGTGTTGTGCATGAGGGGATCCCGTAGCTAGCGTGCACTTTATATTCTGCTGCTTTCAGCGCTACATTTCTTTAGCTTTAAATTTGTAACAACGTGTTTGCTGTTAGTACTGTTGTATTTGGCACATAGCAATATCATTAATATTGCCACCCTACTGTGCTCTTCTGACTGGCACTTGGTACTATTATTTTTAACAACGCTATTCCATCGTGCTGTTATATTTGGCACTGCTGCTAGCTATTATATTAGGAGGCTCTTATTTATCAATTATAGTGGGTGACCTTCTATCTATGAGGACCTATTAATCAGCACACTAATATATCTCTTTTGGGGCACCATATGGGTACATATACCCCATTTGCTATTGAGATAAGAGCTGTGCAATTATGAGAGCCTATTAATTAGCATACTAATATTTTTTGAAGTACCATATTGATATAAATTTCACATTTGCCAATGTGATAGAACTGTTTAATATTTCCCCTTTAGGATTCAAATAGATTCCTCTATTTTTGGCTAAAGTATTTTTCACTGGCCAAGAACACTTTTAGGGAATTATAATATCTCCCTATGATATGTGCCCTGCTATTAACAAATATCATTATTATTAATATCCTATTATATCAACACTCTAGTTACTAACAACGTTGTATTTACAATCAAGAAGGGTTCACTCAGACTATATTTTGAACCCCATTATACAAATTATTTGTACCTACCTCAGGATTTCCTCTTGGTTTTAATCACTTATTGTCTTGTTATTCACCAATTCTTTTGTTTTTAATATTTCTCTGGCATCGGCTGCCCATGTGTTTGCTAAAATCCCTTTACTAGTTGTAATATAAATTTAGAATAATAAAGAGTGGTATAAGGATTTATTTAAGTTTTAACTTATATACAATAAAGATTGAGATTTTATATACATTTCCACTGTTTATAAGGGAGTTAGAGTGTACCACAGACTGGACAAGGCAAGCTTGGCTGGACTGCACTTTACCAGGACTCAATTTGACTTAGCAAACTTGACTGGACTGGATTGACCAGCAGTGGGTTTAGACTTGATAAGCTTGACTGGATTGGACTTTACTTGACCTGGACTGGACCAGCAATAGACATGAACTGGAACGGGACTTGACTTGACCAGGACTGGACCAGGAATAGACATGGGGGTAGATCCAGAACTCTGCTTGCAATCCGTTTACTAGCATAGCACACTGAAGAAAACTACCTTACAACTGCACTAGTTTTAATACAGATAAGTAACCTACAAGAACTTCTACAATTTAGGTTTTTGAAATACTTGGCACACCCCTTGAATGTACGTACTTTGACTGATTTCCGCTTTTCAAACCCTACCTTAACTTTTGCTCTCGTCTGCACACGTACAGATGGGCAACGGGGATTTATGCAGCTAAGCACGCCCATACTGTACAATTTAAATGAAAACCACGCCTACATTGCGTAATTTAGGCGTACTTTTGGCTCACATAAAATTTGCACGCCCACACGTATGAATTTATGCAAATAATACGTGTATGGCCCACCCGCTCAGAGTTATGTTACGTTACGTAGAGTATCATCTGTCGTGCGCATGCGCAGTACATACAAAATCGCAATTTTATGTGTCCACCAGGCGTAAATTCGCACAGAAGCGTTGTTCTGGATCTGCCTCATGAACTGGAACAGGACTTGACTTGATAATAGTAGCAGCGCTACATAATAGGAACCAGGCACTTTGAATGACCAAGTTGTTTTGGCACTGATTGATCAGTGCTCTGGACTTAAATAGAATTACCTGGCTCAGGATTGGACAGTCAGATCATGTGATTCTCCTGGCTTGATTCTGGTTGGCTGCTGATGGTCATGTGTGCAGATCCAAGATGACCCATGCACCGGAGGTCAGCGGTGCTTGGTGCCAGAAACATAAGGAGGAACATGCAGTGAACACAGAACAGGAGGTTGCCACTACTGTGAGTGGCACCTCCTTGGGGGCAGAGAGTGGGCATGCCTGGAAAGGACCGCCGGCAAACTTCTCCTGATGCGGTAAGTCCCGCATCTTGTGACAGACGGAAATGTGTGGGAGTCTGGATCCGGTCCCCTGATATTAAGTATAAGTTGGGATATTTACACACTCTGCAATTCAATATAATTATAATTATAAATGGAGAAATATCAAAGTTTGGATCCAGCTCCTGGTGAGCGCTGGGGTTTTTGCATCAAATCTCAGCTAATTGTGACAATAATGGCAAGGTTTGTGTTAGCATAGCCCTGCACTACAAAGGGAGGACAAAATCTTAGATGTGTTCAAACATTTATTATATTTTTGTAATTCTTAACTCTACATATCAAATGTTACTGATTATGAAACACAGAAGGCAAATACCTCGTTCTATTGGTGGAGTGTTGTGTTTTTGTAAACAGAGAGCTGGATAAGAAACTCTTAACTAAACAGCTCTAAACCATAGCATTTCTCTTTGATGTTGCTATAGTTTCAGACCAAATAACACAGAGCAGCCCTAACGTCTCAGTGCAGCTTTTTGGACAGCCTTAGAAGGAATTCTTGACTGTCAGTAATGTTGGATGACCAGTTAGCAACACAGCCCAGTTAACAAGGATGTTAAGAAAACATTCATTGATGTTCAGAACAGAAGTGACTGCAATTCAGAATTTCCTTCTCCTTGTAAAAGTCCTAACAGGAATGTACTAAGCAGTGGTCTAACACAGCAGTAATCGTGCTCAGGGGATTCCATGTGCCCAGAGCTTTTCAGGACATTCCCCTTCTCTAGTCCAGCATTCTTTTAGACACAATGCTTATTGTCCTATAATTTATGTTTCCGATACACACAAATTAACACAGAGTCTGATGGGAATGACTAATTACTATGGAAATTAAACACAACTAAGATCACAGCCTCGCTGTCTATAAATATGTTAAGTCTTTTGAGTCCTTGTGGGAAAAAAGATAAAAAATATAACAATAATAATGGACCAGATCCAGATCTCCATCCAACAGCCAACTTCCGCAATCTGCTTGTGGTATTCGGGTGTCTGTAACGAATTGCGCATGCCTGGGGCAGATGTTACACAATGGATCTCCTAGTGTAGGGAACTCAGTTACGTATGCTAGAAGATCTGTGCAACGGGGCGTTCTTGTACATCAGCATGCCTACAAGAGGGAGGGTGGTGGTGATAGACAAGTAGATGATAATGAGTGGATGGCGATATGCACTTAAGGTAGTGTTTTGGACACGTAATTGCCCACAACTCCATACGTAAGAGTGCACTTCCCTCTCAAGTGTGGACTTTCAGAGCTCCGTGCATGCGCGACAGGCACAGAGGTCTGGTTCAGGCTGAATAATATTAATACTTGCTGAGAAATGTCTGTTCTCAAGCACAATATAAAGAGCTACGTCTATATATTAAATATAATACACAACCTGAAATGGTGATATAAATGGCTGTCTTCTGCAATTATATGTGTTATTATATGCACTAAACAAATCTCAATCTAACATGCTTGTTATCAGATAATGTTGTGTTTGGTGTCACTTGGCATCCCTTTAGCCACTCAGTGCAGTGCAGGTAATACAGAATGAAACCATTAGGGGCTCATCTGGAAGAGAGCGCAATTTTGGCATGTATCGAGTGTCCCATGCATCTGATCGCAACACATGGGGGGGCATCTAATAGTACCTCTGGACACCAATGCAAGTATGGCTTGTAGCCTTCGGCACAAAGCAGTAAAGCTCAATGTATTTAAGTGACCATTAAAGTTGTGCAAGGTCAGGTGGTTATTATATGTGTGAACTACATCCTTGAATGATTTCATGCAAAAAAATAAATAAAATGTAAACAATATATTTTTTAATAATAACTCTAAAAATTATTTTATACCTACACAATGCTCCAGTAAAGATTCCATAACTTTTTGTCTTACGTTTGAAGTATGAAATTCTAACACAGGCGTCCAAAATAAATTGATGAGTATTAGCCCCCTGGACTTAGACATGATCTGTGACTGGTGCAAGCGTTTTGACGTGTAAATAGTGCTTATTTCTGTGTGCTTGTGGCTCTGGATCGGGTGCAGTTGCCTTGGCACTCCCTTACTGTACATTCACTACATGACTCCACCCTTTTCTGCCTATGAAATGCCTTTCTTATGCATGCTGAGATATATTTTACTATCGAGCATAAGTGTAGTCCTGGATCAGGCTCTTTGTGTTTACTTTCATATCAATACATCAGTAGGGACTTTTCTATCAGATACTGTATGCAGCTACTCTGATAACCAGCTTATGTGCTACACTGACTTACTCCTTTGCCCTCTATTTCACAGTGGGTACCTGATGAAATGCATCCAGATGCAGCTGTTTCTATATGAAGGGTTTTGTGTATGACCTTGCGAATTGCTTTGCATTACAAATATAGACCAAGATCTCGATTGCTAGTCGGTCTTCCCAGGAAGCCATTTCAGACATCTTGCTATAGCGTAGGTTTATGCAAATACGGAACATATCAATGGACCAAAAGCAGTCACGTTCAATGCAGCTATGTGACATATACATTGTGCAAGATTGCAGTACTTCTTGCTTAGTATAATCATGTAAAGAGCCATCAATTATTGTCACCTATATTGTTTAATTTTTGTCAGCCAATCTAGGTTCTGCATTTTCCTCTATTCTTTGAGTTGCACTCTGTGACTTTTAGCTGGGACATATTCAATAGACATAAGGAGCTTAATTGTTACTCTTTCCATGTCTGTGGTTGTTAATGTTAGCTTTGGAGAATTGGCGTGAATTTTCATGTTTGCAGATGTATGTTATACAAACAGTTTGGAATGTCAGGGAGCACACACATACCGTCCCTGTAAAGTATGTAAATATCAGCTTATCATAGCAAACGATGATGGGAGGTTCAACATGTCATAGCTGTGAAAAATGCCTAAATGTAATTTCCTGTGTTTCATTTCTCAAGGAATGAACATTTCAGCACCACCCCAGTCTAACAATAGAAGTAACTCCGTGAGCTACTGAGAAGCACCTAGTGGCTGTAATCTCACTTTAGCTCAACAGCATCTCATTTCCTGTTGTTTTTTTTTCCAGACCTTCTGGAAAACTGTTGCTGGCATAGTTATTAAAATACTACTTAAGACGGTACATAGACAATATCTAGTTTAAAAAAAAACTATGCTGGTGATCAATTAAATATACAGTATTTTAAGATAATGGACCTGATTCTGACCTACATGCATATTCCGTATCTTAGACTATGCAGTGAATGCTAACAAGCAGAATTTGCAATACTTGCTTCCGCATGAAGGAGAATAGGGCACTTCCCCCTTCACTCCTATGTGCGGAAGAGATTTCCGTGCCCTGGGAGCTTCTTTAAGTATTCCGCATGCATCGGTGTACAATTTAAATACTTATGCACACCCGCCATACGCATCTCTCACACATGGTGAGTGGCCCCACCGCCCCACAGGGATACAGAATTCCACAAGAATCTGCATTGTACAAATGATTTCCGATGTAAACGCTCTGGCAAGCAACGTACACACGTACGCCTGTCGTTACTATCTCTGGATCCGGATCAATGTTGGCAACATAGAAAGTAAATAATGCAGCTTTTTTTTTAAGCTAGAAGTGTTCTTTCACAAAGTTTCAAATTAAAAGTTGCTTTCCCAAATTTTAACATGATCAGAATTCAAACTGCTAGATTTAGGAAAATATGATTTTAAATTGCTGGAAACCCACCACCAAAACTAAATTAAACTAAGAAAATGATAGTTGTGAGGGGGCAAGTTTGTTGTTTTAGACATCTTTGCATTTAAAAAGAAGGGGGAAATGTATTAAATAAAGAGGAAAAGATGATTGGGCAAAATTTATTATTCATTGTTTGACTGAACTAGTATATTATAACACAACATGGACATTTTAAATAAAAAAGATGAAAATTAAATTTGATTGGTAAAGAGGAATTCTTTATTTATATTTTGTATGATTTGCACTGTACATTTGTTGCACTAGAAATACCATAATATAATACAGAGTTATTGATCCTTAATAAAAGGAAAGAATCTTTAACCCATAAGTTTATTCAAATTAGTTAAATTAAAAGCCTTGATTGCCACTTAAGTCATTTTCTGTTATTTTTTTCTTCCCTAAACAAGTTTATCTGAACTTATCTATATGTGGTGTTATTTCAGTGCTAGCAATTCCTGCCAAAGTGAAATCTGCTGCATTACACACTCACCCAGTTATACATTACAGGATTGCTGTAAGAATCATTTCAATATTTCTGGTCTGTGTGTGCTTTTAATATCATTCTAACTAGATATTGTTTGATTGGCCTGTATATGCTGGATAATACTGTAGCTTATTAGGATGGCGTCTGACTAGGAGCTGGTATATTAACTGCCTAAAATTAAGGGATTAAAAAATAAAATCATAATCTTCCTCCTATTTGACCTACTTTAAACATTTTAGTAATTCCTCTCCATTTTGTATCTCTCGGACTCCATTTGAAGCAATTTGTTATAATAAATAAGTATGTCATTGTTCTATAATAATTCTTAATAATTCTATATATTACATGAAGTGCTCTGTAGCTAATACACACTTTGGGGCTGATCCTAAGGAACGTCCGACAGGGGAATTACGTACATGCCCCTATATTGAAGGTTGTACGTACGCACACAACATTCATACAACGCCATAACGGCCGGCGTACATAACGTAAATTACGTATGCCGGCTCTTACGCCATAAAGGCGGAGATAGACATGCTAATTAGGAGACGGGGTGGGGGAAGCCTCGTTACAATCAGGTATCGTTACATAAGTTTACAGATTTCCTATCGTCAGCCACCACAATGCCGGCCGTAATGGCCTCGGGCACCGTAGGTTAGGATCCGGCCCTTTCTTCTATTTCTCTGTCGCACTGCTGCATATATAACACAAAAACAATACCATTTGCGATATATATTTAGATTTAGATTTTGTATGCCGTGGGGATACATTAATAAGTTACACGACCCCTAGCAGGTGAAAATTTTTTAACGAATCTGGCGCGCGGCCAACCACACTCTGACGTGGATCTGGTGCAGTTGTGGGGGACACGCCCATCCACCTCATTGATATATATCCCTCCACCCACACACGCCCATGGAATGCATTGCAGCATGCCACCAAGTAGATACGCCCCCATTTACACCAGGGCTTGAATAGGTACCATATGCGTGATTATCAGGTCTGAGCATGCGCACTTGAAAATCGCGTAAAAATACATCACGCCAGCTGGTCTATGCTCAGATCTGGATTGGGGCCACTGTATACCGCCAGCCCTTTTTACAGGGATAATTCTACCTTTAGTCAGTCACAGCTTTTATAACACTATAGTGTCAGTGGAACTAATGTATTATAAAATTATCAAAGTCACAGCAACTTGCAAAATGTATAAATTAAACACAAATCAAGGAAATAACTGTTGAAATAAGAGACACCCGGTAAAGGTTTGTTGTACTAGATGAAAAACGACAGCAAAGTCTTACGAGGATGGAAAGACTGGCAGAGACTGGTGGAAAAGAAAGAAATAGCATGCACATCTTCTGACTTCTAGGCATGGTACAGACTTATAATTATAGGACACTCTAATGACACTGGAAATTCTGAAAATGGAATGAACTACAGTACACTGTATGGAAAATCATTATAGCTCTACAGCCGTATCAGTGTATAAAAAGGAAATAAATAGGGTCACACAAGACACAAGTACTAGATCTGTTTTATATAAGGAACAATAAACAAGAAGCCATGGTAAGTGATATGGAGCTGGTATATCGTGAAGAGATCACAGATACTCTGCTTAGTTCTCCATCTTCCTGGGCAGAAATAACAAGTATATACAGTATTCAACCATGTCACACTCTCCATGTCACAATGCCAAATTATTTTTTTAAGTACAGTTACTTAGTTGACTGAAGTGTTTTATAGAACAGGTTCCCTTCGATCTCAAGCCTTACAACCCGGGTGATTTTGCTGTGGTGGCGGATCATCCCAGGGTTTAACTGGGAAATTGCGAGACCCTGAAAGCGTGATGGGCGCCACACGGCTCCCAGTGAGGGATTTGTTTGCTATTGCCGTAGCAATAGTAAACAAATCCCTCTAACCAGGTTTCTTTAGGTGAGACCCTGCGATCCATCTTATGATACCGGCATATCCCCCACACTGTTGGAGATCCCCCACACTGTTGGAAGTGCCAAAATGAATGTGGTGCCTTTATCAATATTTGGTCGGAATGGCTGGTTATTGCAAGATTCTGGCACACTGTGAGAGAAACCTCTATAAAAATAATGGTAGAGAACATCCCTGATGAACCAGCATTCTGGTTACTATCCTTCGCGAATATACCCATAGCAGCTTATAAGAACTCCCTACTGCGCCACCTGGCCAACACAGCTAGACCTATTATCCCCTTACGATAGAGATCCCCCTCCCCCTGAACCTGAGAGACTGGTTTAAAAAATTGACTGGTATGAATCCATGGATTACCTTCTAATGTCCACACCCAACAAACCTGGTTCTGATGTCTGGAATTCAGGCAGACGCCAGACTACCTCACGATTATGGGAGAATAGACTCCTCATCCTCCAAGTTGCATATGCCTATGCCCCAGAATGGCAGGGCCACCATCATCACATGCGTGGCCCAGGACCCAGCTACGAGCCCCGCCCCTATGTGACATCATTGGTGACATCACATAGGGGCAGGGCCCTGCAGACCTGCTTTAGCAGCAAGTATCAGTGGTAGGATACCGCCGATACCTGCTGCTACAGAGTTAGGTAAGTACTGGCAGGTCAGGTCCAGGACCGGGACAGTAGTCCCAGCCGACCCCCCCCCCCCCCCCCCCCTCCAGCCGGCAGC
>WWET01002222.1:136577-156104 GCA_011038615.1 Limnodynastes dumerilii
AAACACACCATCCCAACCCCATCACACAGATGTGTAATTTCTGCTGAGCGTCCCTTTGCAGTAACACAAAGGAATGATAATAATTAAAAAAGTTAAAACAAAGTATCATTGGTTCTGAAAGTCTTTACCTAGGTTGCAACAGGGAAACAAATCACTGCAACTGAGCACCTTGGTATTCACTAGTGGCCCAACAGAAAGCCCCAAAGTTCTTATGCTAACACTGTTAAGCAGCTCCTTGCAAGACACAGGCATGTGAAAAACTCCAACTGCAGACAGAGGTCCACAGTTTTGGTAGTTTTTGTCTTACGTACGTTGTTTTAAGAATGCGTAGTAGCTCAATTTTTAAAACAACGTAAGTGAGACGAAAACTATGTAACTGTGGACCTCTGTCTGCAGTTGGAGTTTTTCACATGCCTGTGTCTTGCAAGGAGCTGCTTAACAGTGTTAGCATAAGAACGTTGGGGCTTTCTGTTGGGCCACTAGTGAATACCAAGGTGCTCCTCTGGTTCTATCTCAATGACACGATTTCTGCAAACCGCACCATTAAGCCTTGCCCCCTTGACTAATACCCATTTTTAGCTTTAATAGGGATCGAGGTGGGGCATAATGGCGCAAATTGCATCATCTCTTGCTGCAGAAGTCAACACTAGGGGACAGACTGCTGCTGGAAAACACACTGAGCGGAGACATCACATGGAGCACTCCTCTCCAACAATAATCATATCTCAAGATCTGGCCTCTAATGTTGAATAGGTAGGAAAATGTGAAGATTCTGAATTAAAACAGTTCATTTTACTGGATTTATACTGTGCCCAAAGGCAGGTAATGAAATTTCATAAAGAGAGATAGGCAGAGCGTAAACTCCCTCTAGGATATGCAACCTCTCTGCTTTGCTCAACATGGGCACATTAAGTCAGATAGGCACAGAGAAGTCTCCTTTGTCAATCACAGCATTCACTATTTAGTTTGGTATGAGCACGAAAAGAGAAGAGGAGAGAGAACTCCTCTAGGAATTGCAGCTAGTCGGACTCTCTCTATTACTTGATAATGATTCTAGTATAAAAACAACATACTGTAAATACGTTAATAGGGCATTAAGATCAGCACAATAGATTTGCAATACTCTCCCAATGAGCCACCTTACATGTTACCTTACTTATTGCTTGTTTTCAATTGGATTTTACATCGTAAGCTTTTCATGTGCATTGTTTTTGGGCTATTATGTTTGTAATACTTTTACATATTTGTGCTGGTTGAGTGTTTAACTACTTTATTTAAATCATTTCATATGCAGATTTGAACCCATAGCAACAATTCTAGTATTGCTGTACCTGGAATGCTGGCTTAGTTTATTGCATTGTGAAGCTGTAAGTAATGGTTTTAATCTTAAAGTATATACAGTATATATGAGATAATCAGTAGGTCGTATTGGCAAATGGCTGGAATTGGATTGTTACTGTTGGCTCACATTCCATCTTAACTTGGGACCCAAGGCTCCCACTTAAACTGTAAATGATTTTCTTTTGATTTGCAATACGGGGAGCACTACTTGATTTGGCCTTCTTACAGAATGTCCTCAAGCTATCTACATATGTTCCAAAAATATTTCCATAAATTCTTCTGGAACAGAAATATTTTCCAGCATTTCTAAATGTGTTGGACGATGATAAAGTACTACTGTGCAGTAACATGGGTTTATTAAAAGTATTCTCAATGCAATCATGTTTATTTTTTGGCATCTTAGCATGTATGCTAAAGTAACCTCCTGAGATTAGATTATTATCTGTAATATTTTATAATTCTATTGTTCTCAAGCCTTGACCTTTACCCACATGCACACACAGGGAGGAAAAAAAAATCCAAAAAATGAGGAGATGGGTGGAAGCTAATTCAAAATGTAGTGACAAAATTAGAATTGCAAGAGGATGTTTTTTACTTCAAATCTAATTGTATTTTAAAAATACAGCTGATTAATATGTGCTTGTCCTTCCATGCAATAACAAAATGTCATTGTTTAGCAATGCAAAATGTGTGGGATTTTCTCCTTACTCTGAATAAGCACCACCATACCATGTGTCTGTAGGAGATAAATAGTAACTCAATTTAACTAACTCCCATTAAAATTCCATTATTTACTACTGGATTAGGAAGAAAAATAGCAACGTGAGAGGAGATCTATAAACGCTTCCTGTATATATCAGATCAATAATTAGAATAAGTCTGATTGTTGGGAAGTTCCTTTCCCAATTTTAGGATTATAAATGTGCACCATGATTAACTCGATGGAGGCTTCACTTTCTACATGCTTCACCTCAACTTTGAGAATAGGGAGGGAGAGTGTATGGCCAGAAGTGTGAAGTGCAGACCATGAGGTCGCTAGTACAGCTGCCCTCTATAAGTATAGTGGGCGTGAGTTTGCATTGATACTGGTTGGTTAATATATTCTTGATTTCTATGTGTAATTGACTTTTAGAATGTATGTCTTATTCCAGTGGAGCTTCAAATATGGATGTATAGTTTTGTGTATGTGCAAATTTCATTTCGCAAGATATTTATATAGTTTTTAATGGTGTATATTAAAAGCATGTTTTAACAGCATTTATGTGTTTTAGTGTGTATTGAAAGAGTTACAATTGGTGTTTGTGGATAATTGGGAGAGCAGTGCACTCAGGAAGGTGGTTTAGTCTTTGGGATAATTAGTCTTTTAATTTCCTGCTGTGTGGTTTTGTGTATTTTGTTATATATGGGGTAGCACCTCTTGAATAAAGAAGGGAGACTCTCAGTAATGCAGGGCTTGTTTTTTTGGGTTCCTGCCTTTCTCTTTGCACATTAATCAATGCCACAAACATATAAGAAGAACATATGAGGGCAGTTACAGCAGCTATATTTCCAATTATTTATCAACAGATCGATAATTTTGCATTGTTAGCATTACCTTTTATGTTAAACTCAAGCTTCATAAAATAAAATTATTTCTATTTTACTATTCCATTTCTCACTCAACACAGTTTTAAGATATCTGAAAGTGTTTTGTGGCAACCTCCAGGTTCTAACTCAGAAGCCATTTAGAAAGAAAAGCTTGGCATGTATCCATATAAATTTCAGATGGTTCAATTACCTTCTCAGGTGTTAAAACATTGTGTTACTGCTTATTATTACTGGAATATCTTGATCTGTCGCATGGTAATTAACATCCATCTTTTAAAACGCATGGATGTGCTTCCATTTATTATATATATGAACAGCACTTTTTACATTGTTACTAAGCCACTTACGCTGTTTACATAATGTACGATTGTGTATGCAGGGCCACTGGCAAAACAATTTGGGCACCAAGATGAAGCCGCAGCACTACACCCCCTATGTGATGTCACCCGTGACATCACTTCAACGTGAAGCGCTGCGGACCTGATGTTCAGGGAAGTCATCAGTCTGATAATGTGCAGCTCTTCAGCAGAAACTATACCTATTATACATGTAAGTATCGGACGGTCCCATCTGTCTCCAGCCCCAAGACAAAAGTCCTGGCTGTCCTCCAATGGCAGCCCTGAGTGTATGATATAGACCGACTGGCAAAATTCTGTTCAAAAACAATGTCACCAGATAATTGGATAATTAGATTTTCAGAATGACTGTCAATGGGGAGATATCACAGATTATGCGGTGTGCAGTGCGTTGTGTCAGTCTCTGCGTATAGGGCCTGATTCAGACTTAAGTTAAATAAGTATGCAGAGATTTGCAAAAGTACGCACCAAAGTGGCAAGTGGCTCCTATGCAACTCCCCTCATTCGGGCTGACTTCTGCCACCATAGGACTTCCTTAACTTTCCATGCGTATCATTGTGCGGAGTTTGTTAAAGGAAGAATGGAAGTGCCTAACCCTTACTGCCCAATTTTAATGCCTCTCCCCACCCACCTTGCATATCCTCGTAGCTACGGAGCGCCCATTCTTATGGAGTTCATTACGTATTTAGATCAACTGCAAGCGTAATGTAATCTTATGCGTAACATCTGCCACACATGCACAGAATGGTAAAATACACAGACATATGCACACCTCAGCGTTTTTTTAGGACCGTTAATAAGTCTGAATACAGGCCATAGTGTACAGTCAGCACGGTCCATTATCTCCAGATAATCTACCCACCATTATTTGCCTATATCCACTGAAATCTGTTGCCGGAGTAATATCTCATTTTTTTTTATTTCTAATTCTTCATTATTCATCAATTCAATTATGATTCAAAGCTATCACAGACACCTGACCTGTGTATCAGATGCACTGCACACTGCAGCTACATTCCCAGAGCCGATACCTTTCCCAATCCAAACGCAAGTGCAGGTTCTTACACTGTTATGTATAGTGAAGTGGTGGTTATACTATGTGCAAGCTCTTCATTGAAACTGGAATGTAATAAAAATATAGTCAGGAATTAAATTAGATTCCAGCCAGATTAATAAAACAGTGATTTGTGTTCAAGGTCTGGAACACTTTAATTAAGTTAGCCAGTGGCGTTTCTATAATGGGCCTAGAGAAAAGGGGACCTCATGGCACACACCCTGCACCCAAATTGCTTCTCTGCCAGAAGGCAGAGCATTCTCACTGGCCACTGTGATTGCAGGCAACAAGAGAATCCCTGCATCCCAGCTGCCTTTCAAGCAGTTTGCAGAGTGATGGATGGATGGATGAGCTGCAGCACATAATAGATGCCAAGTAAAAGACATCTAGGTTTTGACTTTTAAAGAGGAAAAAAAGGGGGGGGGGGTCTGATTTTTATAAAGCATGTGAAGGGTCTTATCTGTGGTCTAACATTTAATGAGAATATCTGATTTGTAGTGTGATTTTTCTTTAAATATAAGGAGGTAAATTGTCTGATCTTGGGTCTGCTTTTTAACCAGAGTTGGGAGACCTAGGCTGGAGTTTAATTTTATGGAGGTGGGGGTGGTTTGATCTGAGGTCTGATTATTAATAAGGAGATAGAGTGGGTTTAATGTTTAAAGAAAGGGTCAGATCTGGGGGGAGAGGTCACATGTCTTCTGCATTCCTCTTTTTTAGTTTTATTTTAAGTTGTTATATCTCTTTCATTTAGTGCAGTATCACTTTTCTTTCATATCTGCTTATCTCTCTTTCTAATAAAGTAAATGTTAGATTACCTATATTGAATATTGTGTAAAAAAAATCTCCTGCAACAGTCCTAGCAGAGGTGGATTTGTCTGCCAGGTAGAATGGCAGGTTTCCCCTGGACAGGGTAGGGGGTCCAAGTACCGATACTGCAAACAGGGAATGATAAAATATTCCACTTATTAAGGAGTCCTTAATAATAAATAAGCACACTGTTCTATAATTAGAATTCATGTTCCATCCTTTCATACTAATATGTAAATATGGAACATTAACATAAATCCTTTTCACTCGATTATAAATGTGACAGGTTATAATATTAGGACTTCTTTATCTGCAGGTTATATTTCCAAGTGATCACAACTTCTCTCGCTATCTCTTTTACTGTAAAATCAGAATGACCTTAAGCAGGCACATCGTGTACAGCTGTAGGAAAGGAGAGCTGGCGCCACAAGGATGTATTTGGTCTTATTCCAGGAATCAGGAGCTGCAAATTCAATTAACATTTTCAATACCAACTCCATAAAACGAAGATGCAAGTAGACTTTTATTTGCAGGCACTGATCTTAAACAGTAAACTCACTCGGTATCTTTTCATTCTTCTTATGATAAGCTTTTCTTCTTGTTTTTAGTTTACTAAAAGATTTGAAGAAAATCCTCTTCTTCTGTCAGGTTTAGTATTTTATTTATGGGATTTCTTTAGAATATGTTATAAAAACAAAACTTAAATTGCACATGTGGTTTTGCAAAGCAGATGTGCACACAAAGCATTGAAATGTGTAGAGTATGTAAAAGCATGGATAGGTAGAACAGGAATTGAGATCCTGGATATTTAGAACAGGAATTAAGATCCTGGATATGTAGAAAAGGAATTGAGATCCCGGATAGGTAGTACAGGGAATGAGATCCTGAATAGGTAGTACAGGGAATGAGATGCTGGGTAAGTAATACAGGGAGTGAGATCCTGGATAGGCAGTACAGGGAATGAGATCCTGAGTAGGTAGTACAGGGAATGAGATCCTGGGTAGGTAATACAGGGACTCAGGGAGTGAAATCCTGGATAGGTAGTGTAATACCCCAAAACAGGGGCTATTCAGGCTGGTGCAGCAAGCACAGGGAAGATAGTGGAGACAGCACATGGGTGGTTGCCTAGCAACCATCAGCTGACTGAGGAAGGAAAGCGCTTGTGAGCAATGGTAAAGATTTGGAGGACAGAGAAAGATTTATTGGATAAAGAATAGATAGTTTCTTTTCAGAGGAAAAGGAGAATAAAAAAACTAAACTCCGTGGATTACAAGAAAGACCCTGGAAGGTGTTGGAAGGAGGAGGTATAAGCGGCTGAGGTGACGGTGGTAAGCAAGGAAACTCTGTGTGGGAGAGCGAAAGTTTGGCGGCAGTAAAAGTGACAAGAGGATACCAGAGGAGTCAGAGACAGTCGGAAGGTGCGTGGAGGTGGCTGCAGGGGTAATCGAAGGTGACAGAGGATTGTCGGGAAGAGGAAAGAGAAAGGTGCGAGAGCGAAAGGTCGGAAGTGTCAAGCTGAGGAGCGGAGGTGTTAACGGATTATCGGAAGGTGATAGTAGATTATAGAAAGTGCTTAGTGGAGATTGAGAGAAAAGTTGGAGGAGTCCAGCAGGGAATCGGCAGTGACAGAGTGTGTACGGAGGTGATAGCAAGTGCCAGCGGGTGATCAGAGGAGAAGGAAAGCTGAGTGGAGAGCTGCAAGTGGAAGCAGGTGAACAGAGGTGGTAATTGAAGATCGGAGGAGACAAGCGGGGAATTGGAGGTGATAAGGAGAGACTGGAAGTTGAATTGAAGGTAATAGCAGGTGCATGAAGGTGTCAAGTGTGCGAGCAGAGGAGAACAGGAGTCCAAGAAAGGAGTTAGTGTGGCTGATAGGAGTTCAACGACAGTAAAGGTAACTCATTGAGAGGGAGAGTCAATAGGAACTGGTTGGAAAGAAAATTGTGTTACAAGAACTGTAAAGGAGTATTGGACCTTAAACAGAAAGTGAACATGTTTGATGTATAGACTCATATACAGAGCTACATAGAGAAGGAAGGATTGTGGAGTATTTTAGAGAAATAAGACTTTTGTAATTGATATTTGAGGGGAATAAAGGAGATAGGATTGCAGGTGAGGAGAACTAAAAGTCAGATTGAATTAAGGAGGAGTCATAGTTCTCATTTATTCTAAAGAGAAAACAATAATTTATTTATTAGATATTATAGTTCTTTAGCCAAAATAATTCATAGGTTTGGTAAATAAAAGCACAAATGGGTAGTATATAATATATTGAAACAATTTTATGGTGTTACTTAGTCCTCATGTAACAATGTATTAAGACTTGGTATTTGGCTATAGGAGAAAGTTATTTTGCAGTTATTAAAGTACAGTTATTACTTGTATTATTATAATTGTATATTTAAGGGACAGTGTATTCACAATCTGTAATAGCGCAAAGTATTCCATATGGTAATGTATGTTTCAAATGTTTGAAGATTGTAAAAGATTGTAATATTTTGTGGAGCTGATTTATGTTTTTATTGCAACATTGTAAAAGATATTTATTTTTCCTGCATTGAGCGAATCTAAGATTTAATACGTTAATATTTTACTTATTCTTCACAGTAAATGTATTGAGATTCATTGCTAATGTGTATGTAGTCTTCTTCTCTGCGGAACTGACACCTGACCCTATTACATTGAAATTCATTGCTAATGTGTATGTAGTTTTCTTCTCTGCGGAATTGACACCTGACACACTATTACTGATTCCTATTATTATCATTGTAGCTATTATTTATAGTTTTAAAAGTGCTACAGGTAGTAGAGGGAATAAGATGCTGGATAGGCAGTACAGGGAATGAGATCCTAGACAGGTAATAAAGGGAATGAGATCATGGATAGGTAGTACAGGGAATTAAATCCTAGAAAAGTAGAAAAAGGAATGAAATCCTGGATAAGTAGTACATGGAGTGAAATCCTGGAAAGGTAGTACAGGGAGTGAAATCCTGGATAGGTAGGACAGGGAATGAGATCCTGGATAGGTAGGACAGGGAATGAGATCCTGGATAGGTAGTACAGGGAATGAGATCCTGGATAGTTAGTACAGGGGAGTGTGGGTCCCCGCTTAGAATGGCCCTATTTTGATAGGGCTGTTCTCTTCCAACAGTTTCCAATACAGTGCTCCGATATGTAAGGCTAAAAACTAACCTCAATCCTTCCCCTAATTCTGACCCTAACCCTCCCCTTCCATTACCCTAACCCTCCCTTCCCCACTGCCTGACCCTAACCCTCTAATCTCCCTAGCCTGAACCTAACCCTCCATTCTCTATAGCCTAACCCTAAGACCCCCTTCTCGCAGCCTGACCCTCACCCTCCCCTTCTATGGCCCTAACCCTCCCTTCCTAAGACCCTAACCCCCCAATGCTAAAAGTCCCAGGAGGGATTACTCACATCTCTAGAGCTATCAGAGGCAGGTCTGCGGTGAGTCCTGTGAAAATGATCGGCATACTCACCCATTCATTAAAAAAATTATAAAATGGCTGCCTATTCAAAATAGAGACGGCCGAAAAGTAATTTTTGGCTGTCTCTATTTCTAAAGGCAGCCCATCAGAGCGGGAACTGCAACCGATACAGGGAATAAGTACTCTTTATCCTATTAAATTATAATGGAAAGGAATGAGGGTAAATAGATTAAGATGAAGCATTATTATATCTTGTTTTGTTTATACAGGTGGTTACACTATAATTCTGTATTCTTATGAAATGATCTGCATGTAATATCAATGTGAGTTGCAAAATGTTCTAACAGATTAACCCAATGCCATTCTTACTGACTAACAACAATAAAAAAGGATCTTGTATGTATTGTTTCATTATAATAAAAAGATAAATGTTCTCAATTAAAACAAAATCTGAATAATTTTAAAATAGTCAGTATAGTGTAGTGCAATGTAATGCAATATGTGTTATAACTTGTATTATTCTTTAATTGATCTTTAATTAGACCAATTGTCTGTCAGCTGTATGTCAGGATCTGAATGTAAATCTCTTCTATCAGGCAGTTATACCAACCCTGAGCTGGTGCGGGATTTTGGAGAAAGCATATATTACCTTGCTGCTGATATGCTTGCACCCAGGACAGGCACAAATCAATAAAAACGGTTAGCGCTGCAGGGGGTGATATGACCTGTTGAGCCAGCTCTAACTATCAGCACTTTGCAGTGCTACTGGGCTATACAGGTGTTTGTCACTGCCTATCATGCTATATTCTAAAGAATCTGTACAACCCAGCACTGATCTACCCTGGCCCGATTCTGTGATTCTCACAGTAGTTCAGCGCGGCTTAGGCTGGGTACACACTGGGGCTTTTTCGAAAATCTGGTGAAATGGTCTTTTGATTGGCAAGATTATCTGCTAAAAAGTCCCAATGTGTGCCCTGCTTAACACCATGACATTGGGCGTGCTGCACTTCTAATAGCCATCGAAAGGACAAATAAAGAGAAACTCCTGGAAATGGATTAATAGTTAGAAAAAGATTTTTTTAACATGAAAATTCTGCAAAGTCAGAATGCTTTAAAAAATAAAAGTGTTAGTAGTTTATTTTTTATCCATTAACACAATGCAAAGTAAGAAAACAGACATCTTAATCAAGTCAATATTTGTTGTGACCACTCTTTGCTTTCAAAGCAGCATCAGTTCTTCTACGTACACTTGTACAAAGTCAGGGATTTTGTAAGATTATGGTCAGGTGATAATGATCATCATTTTCATGTGTATGCTTAAACACAGGCATTAACTGAAACAGAATCAGCTGTGAAACAGAATCTAGGCTTAAAACTGGGTGATGAACAGCCAAATTCTGCTACAAAGGTGAGGTTGTGGAAGACAGTTTCGTGTCACAGGTCATACACCTTGGCAAAACTGTGCACAGCAACAAGACACAAGGTAGTTACACTGCATCAACAAGGTGTCTCCCAGGCAAAGATTTCAAAGCAGACTAGGGTTTCAAGATGTGCTGATGTGAAGAAGAACAAAGAAACGGGCAATGTTAAGGACCGAAGATGCAGTGGTCTACCAAGTAAACTAGTGTAGCAGATGAAAGACACATCGTTCTCACTTCCGTTTGAAATGGGAAGATGTCCAGTAGTTGAAATTCACTTTAAAAAAAGGTGTAATCTGCAACTTAGGATCAGGTCCGTAATCTTAGGAGTTTGAGAGTAAGGGCAAACAGGTGTGAGTGTGACCAAAGCCATGTAGTAATGTGAGATTTGCAATTCAAATAATATTGTTTGCAGACAGAGAACTTAAATACTGCATAGCTTTATGTTTAATCTGTAAATTTGAGGTGAGCTACGAAACGTCCCCTCTGAACTTATTCTGGTTGCACAGATTGTATTTGCTCACACTCACATTGCTGCATGCTTTTCTCAGGTCTACACTTGAACCTGTTTTGTCCTTACTTTTGAACTCTGGATCAACTCCTTCATTTTGTCTTGTAGCAGTTGATGCATTAGTTACACGTTTTAATAAAGAGAGTACCTGCACTGAATGTCATAAAGTACATTTTTATTTTAGATGTCTAAATTTAGAAAAGTTTAGAAAACTACTTAAAATGCACATTGAATGCATAGATCTGCTGACTACTGACAGTCTGGAATCGCTCCAAATAACTTGCACATTCGTGCCAAACCTATCAATTATAATGAATGAATGTTTGCTTTTTCCATAGCTGAATTCTAACAGAGGTAAAAAAAAAAATCTAACATTTCGAAATAAATTGGAGCTTTAATAGAAAAAAAAAAACATATAAATTGTAATTCAAGTTAATGATCAAGGGGATACTTAAAGTGTTGGCCAAAAACCATGTATAATGATGGAGTGACGATATACAATGTGTTAAGTTCAAATCCTCCTCTCTGTATTTGTAGCAACCTAATCTTGGTAATGTGAAGAGAATTTCAGTGGATAATGATTTTTTATGTGATATGTGCACATACAGTACCGTGATTAGGAAAAGTCACCCAGCGGTAGAATGTCAAGAGAAAAGAAGGGATGTAATTCTTGAGTTTTACGTGTGGCTGTTTTTCTGTTGAAGCTAATGTAAAAGTTAATTTATTATTAGTTAATTTTTAAATATTATATTTTTTTTGTAGACCATAAGACAAGACAGCAATGTGTGGTGGCACATAGGACCGGATTCAGAGATGCGTGTGTCTAAAGTGCGCAAATATACACGCACACATAACAAGGCAACTCCCATGACACGCCCCTAGCATGGACTTAAGCTTCCATAGGGCACCCTTAACTGTATGTGTGTACTTACATGTGTATGTTACATGACTAACCACGCCCTCAAAAGCTCATTTAAATGCCTCCCCCGCTTAACTTCACGTAATTTCACACATACGGAAGACACCCACGCCCCTCCGTACTTATGTCCCTAAGCGCGATTCAGAAGTTCATGGCTAATGGACTTCCGTGCCTAAATCCTACAGAACGTGCATGAAAAAAATGACTACACAGGTGCCGTTAATCCGCTCCCAAATAAATGCACGCAAAACCACGCAAAATCGTATCTGTGAATACGGTCCATATATACCAAGAGCCTTTGGAATCCCTACAAAAACGCTTTTCATTCATTTGTGTAAATGTCTTCCTTCAATGCTGCATGCCCACATTTCAAATTGGAAACCAATCCTGAAAGCTCAATTTGTGGTTGCAGGTTCAACTGGAAGTTCACAGTTACAAAAACACTTTCAAAGTTCATATTTGTGAATAACAATTTCTCAGGAACTTACAAGTTCCCATAGATGAGATGCTGCTATGTAAAAAAAAAATCACAACATATAGTAGCAGCGGAACAAGGCACAAAATTTATGAGTTACATCAGGCATGTTAATTTCTAAAAATAATGGAAGATTTAGATGGTAACAGATTATGCAAGACTGGCTATGCATATATTGTTTGTTATTACATGAATATAATGCACTCAAGAGGGCTTAATCATGGATATCACTATGTATACTGGGGGATGGAGACACTAGTATGTAGGCTGAAGACACATGATTGAAAATAATAGGGGTTGGAGACCCATGATGGGGAACTGGGGGGGGGAGACACATGATGGGGAACTGTGGGGCTGGAGACACATGATGTACTGGGGGGGGCTGGGGACATGATGGGGAATATTTTTTTCCTGTTATTCTGACGGGCCTTTGACTAGTAATACTATAACTGAACATAACTGCCCTTCAGTGCTTTTTCATTTCAGCATTTTTTGTCCGTGGCTTAACACTTAACATATATTTTATTGCCTTAGTGTAACCTGTATACCGTTTATAATTACCTTGTACTTCAAGAGAAATTTCCTTCTCAATACTGTGTTGGAGAGACATGATGGGGATACTGGGGGGCTGGAGACATGATAGAGGATACTGGGGGGCCAGAAAGACATGATGGGAATACTGGGAGGCTGGAGAGACAAGAACGATATATAGGGCCAGATCCAGAGCTACATTTCCATTACGTTTGAAGACGTAGCGTATTTACTATGCACCCCTCTAGGCACTCCCCCCGCTCGTACATACTTTGTCCGTTTTACGCTTGCCAAACCCTGCCTTAACTTTACATAGCATAAGTGCTGTCGTTTGTACATTCTTATCTGCCTTAGCACGCCCATACTGCTGGATTTAAATGCCTCCCCCGCCTACGAAATGTAATTATGTGTGTCGTATGTCTGGCACACCCCCTCATTCATAGTTACGCTGTTGATACTAGGCCGGTACGTAGGTTCATAGTTATGTTACGTAACATCTGCCGCACGCATGGGCAGTAAATACTAATGGGCGATTTTATGTCAGCGGGTAGCGTAAAATTGTTTGCGTATGTAGTTCTGGATCTACCCGATAATCTGTATTGTGTGGCGGTTTTTAAGATCAAGTGGGAATTGTATAGCGGAGACTAGGACACTGTCTGTATTGTATAGTGGTGACTAGGACACTGTCTGTATTGTATAGTGGTGACTATGATTTACTTTCTTTTATTGTGGCTAGAAGATTGGGTTTTATGATGCTTACTATAATCTAGGATGGTCACTGGTGTTATATTGTTAAACAAGGCTGCAAATTTGAAGTTTGCAGGGGGGGCACCAAACACCCAACTCCGGCCCTGTATGTGTTTCTAGACTTTGTTTTTTAAAAACTTCTGTTTCTACTGTGTCTATAGAACAGAAAATGACATACGCCTGATTGTGTAGTGTGTTACAGTATGCATTTTACTCATACATTCACAGTGCCAATTAAGAGTGATTCCTCACACAAAACATGAACAACATTTCCATGTGACAGCGCTGTATATTAAAACAGAATAAAGTGTGCCTTCTGGACTGGGTAAGCCTTTGGTTGTAACTTAATGCTGGATTGTTCTGCAGACAGATGCAATAGAGACCACATTTACAAAAGTATACAGAAATGAACATAGGTTCACCTCTGGATCCATTATTCCCTCATTTATTAGTTTTTATCAAACACATACAATAGAGGTTGAAAAGCAGCTGCTACCTTAACAGTCCATATTACAATGTGTGAGGGACAATTTTATGGTTTTTTGCATGTAGGGAGAATTGTTTGCTAATAGCTTACAAACGCTTAACTGATTTAATTTCAACCTATAGCTGAGCTACAAAATGTAACTTCTCAAACCTGTTTGCACAGATTACATCTGTAAATTTACCACCACCTGCTGTTCAGCATGGTTTTGCCCGGGTGCAGACATGAATGCCTTGCTGTGCCTTGTGTTATTCAGCATACTCTGAATTGCTTTAATAGAAGTGCAGTGTATACTGCTATTCTGACAGGGCAACAGTTCCGACAGGCTGTTATAGTAAGCTGTCAGTGTCTGGATAGGTTATTATAGTAAGCTGTCAGTGTCCGGAGATCCTTTTCGGCTGTCAGACAATAACAACCTGCAGGGCCTGAACAGAATAGGCTGCTATATACAGTATATCTATATTATGTACACATACACACGTATATTAGAGGAGGCTATATTGAGTGAGCAAGGGGAGAAGTGTGGATCACCTAGAGTGCCTGAAATCCTTATTCTGGCCCTGAGAGCCTGTAAGACACCTGCCAGACATTGACTCTGCCTAGTGATTGGCATTCGGCTGTCTGATAGGCTGACACTATAGTAAGAAAACAAAAGGCTGCACTCCTATTCAAATATATGAAATGTCTGCAAGTGTATATATAAATGGAGACGTGCAGCCAAAGTGACCACTGTGTAACTACAAGGAACAAAAGTGAGGTCCGGTGCTCCAAACATTATATAACACTTTGTGTCAGCACATACAAAAAAAGGACGTAAAGTTCACAATATATTGGGTTAAGCTCACCTGCCCAGTGTCAAGGCACCTTGTGTGAGTCCCTATCCATGTGCTATATGTGTACTCAGGAGTCCTGTATTAAGACACTCCTGATACTATAGCAGCCTGACAGAACTGCTGCTCTATCAGTAGATCAGCTCTGTCCACGCTTGTGCTTTCAATCTGTCCCTGCTCTCTCCTACTGTCAGCAGGTTAACTGTCTGCACTCTGAGCGTGGCACCAACATACTACATCCATTTAAAGATATGTTTGTATTGTGATGTGTCTACATATTACTGAAGCTATTAACGGCCATCTCTTTTTTAATGTGTCTACAAGCAACAAGAGCTCGTTGTTATCTGTAGTCCCTCAAAAAATCACTGTATAATGATCAAATGCCTTGAAAAAACTCCTTACTTAAATGACTGACTTTGTAGTCAATGTGAATCACAATCTTGAAGAATAAGATTTCACTAAATTATAAATGGATGAAGCTGTTATTGAGGAGTATACAAATGTGCTTAGCACTGGCATAAAGCAAAACTATAGACAAGGGACTTAAGTTGCGAAACTTATGTGAAAATTTTCCAAATTTGTAGATTTCAGTTATCACTCAAAATTTCCACATTCTGGGTTTTTTTCTTTTATATTTTGATGTTAATCTATAAAAGACAGAATTGAATCTATAGTGCTTTACTTATTTTGAAACATGTCTGGCTGTAGAGACTCTAGTTCATAGCCTTCAAACTGTATTCCCTACTGTACTAAGATTTATGATCTGCTACAGATGAATACTTATCCACAAACATTGCAAGTAGACATAGTGGTGTTGATGAGATACTAAATGCCTTTCATTACACGTGCTGAGAACTGGGTCTGGAGCATTTCTAACATGAACTAATGCCTTGCATGATGCAACACAGATGCTAAAAATATCTCACTTATTTCTGAGATTTAAAATTTGCAACAGGATAAACCAGATGCAAAGTACAAGTCATTTTTATTTTAGTCAGATTTCTGACTTTATCAACAGTACTAAAGGTATTGTAGGATCAACAGGTGTTTTGTTGAATATGATTTATGTATATTAAATAGGAAACATCAAATGAAATGGAACTGGAAAGATACAAAAGGGCACTTGTGTATAAAACCCAAAAGAAAGTCAACTTTATACAATAGACGTCTATTAAAATACATTTCCATGCTCTCAGTGGTCTCAGAGCTAGTAATTCCACACAAGGCAGGTTAATAAAACACTGCACCAGGAAGATGTGGTTGGAAACATGAAACGATAACATATTCTTGTTGAACTCTCAACGCATCCAGTTTGGTACAAAGTCACAGGTTAAGATACAATGACTGAATAATAGACATCTGGTTTATATAATAAAGTAGTTAGAAGCTTTTATTTCTACACAAATGACCGTTCTTCTATTTTCTGTTATATAACTATATTATAATCCTACATTTCCATGTACACTATATTTAGTATTCTATTAAAATTATAGGACCGTATTCACACTTAGGAGTAAAATTGCCTTAATATACGCACGTGAAAAATCTGCAATACCGATTCAGAGAAAAGAACGAAACCGATTAACCATTCCCCCTGGGTCGGGAGTGCAAAGTAAAGATGTAAGTCTTTCCTGCGTATAATTAGGTTTGTGCGGACTTTATTAACTGAATCAGTCATGCGTAATGGTGCTTAAAATTGCTTATGATTCAAAGATACATAACTAAACGCACTGAATAGGCTCTGGAAAAATAAACTAAATTTTATTTCTAAAAACATCAAGTACTGTCATTAAGATTTGTAATCAAAAATGACCATTAAATATAAAACAAGAAACAAAAATATGACATACTTTACAAAACACATAAACAGATACTGTATGAAGTTATAAAAATAATGATCCACTACATATAGAAAGTTTCATAGAACATTTTCAAAAGAATAATTGAAAAAAATTAAAAGCTAAATAAACAACCAGTAGTCATATAGATGTAAATGTAATTGTGTTTGTTAAAAAAAATTTCAGATCATTAGTTTTAAAAAAAAAACATTATCAAACTATACACAAAAATAGCAACTTTGCATGGTTAAAGTCTAGCAGAAAATGTGAAATCAGCATTAGAGTATAAAAACGATCCTTTATTTGTTTATTTTATAAACACACATCCATTGATTAAAAACATGCAGCAGATGTGGGCTGAAAGTAAGAGAGGTGTGACCACACAGCAAACAATACGGTTTCTTAACTTACGAGTAGTCGAGGGCTACCTTAAGTTTTTCCGTGCATTTGTTAGTTTCCACAAGGCCCTCCTACCTGTGAATCAGTCCTAACTCTGTTGGCACGCCCATACTGTACATTAGTAGCCCGTGTGCAGCTCATTTGCTCAGTCAGACGACCATGTATGTGAATCAGTCGGCCATGGTTTCCGTGAGAATATTTGGGTTCTGGGCATACGCACTGATCGTAATAAATAATAAATACGCACAGAGATTCCACACTTACTTAAGTGTGAATACGATCCATAAAGGCTGTAAGTGACGTATAATATGTCATTTAAAAGATGATTTGTTTTATAAAAATAATATTTTGATTCAGTTCTGGTTGTTTTAACAGTCATATGTGGGTGTTTCTGTGATTTAACCTGCTAAAATGATTCATATTACTCCAATTGCCATATTTTTGAGCAATAAACCAGTTGATGTGCTGTAGACTGTATGACGTAATTGAAAAAAAACAAGAAAGCAAACATGAAAAAATTTTTTTTTTTGTCATCAATTAGTTCATTTAGCCCATAGTAATTAAGTGAAGAAATACTGTAGCCAGGGGAAAACTAGATTAGAGAATTCGAGTATTTAGTCTCAGTTATGAGTCATTAATCCATTCCATGCTGTCTAGAAAAAATGGACTGATTTATTATGAAAAAATAAAATGTCCTCTTTTGCTGCTTTCCTGCATAATAAGTAGTCTCCATAGTGTTTATATCTGTTCAGTTTAGAAGTATGCAGCTCAGTTCCTTTGTGTATTGGAGAATTGTTTCTCACTATTTTTGGAGATTGGATCATGCTGAAATCATGTGACTACTTTGTACAAAATGACCAATGGTAATTGTGTGCAAGGTCTGTGGAATATTATTCCTGTGACAACTATATAGTAAAAATGTGATGCACAGACTTGTAGCTGTTCTGTAACCATGTAAGTATAAACTACAGGCTGTGAATCTAAACATGCAGCTGTGTTCCCATCCATGATTAGAGCTAGGCTTTAAATGTAATTTGTCATTAGCATAACATGGAAATCTCTAAAACTTTGCTGCACTGTTTTAAATACATTTAATTAATCGTTTTAAAGACTTTAGCAACATTTCCCATGAAGATATTTTTTCCATGGGAGAAGCAAGAATTATTTTTATCTGCCTGATATTGTGTATCAACAGAAGTTTTGGTTACGTTGAATTAGGGCAGTGTAGTAAGTTTCACCACAGCGGGTAAAACTGAAGTCACTGTAAAAATCTAATACATTGTACAATACTTTGAAAATTCAACATAAATTGGTTATGTAATGGCATAAAGTTGCAGCTTTTACTATACCCAATCAATGCACATTCAAGAAAAGTTGGACTTAATCAAACTATGTGTTTTTTTTTTTCATTTTAAGTATAACTAAAGTTGAATATTTATTTGAAGCAATGTCTAAACAGTCTATTTTTAATACAAAACTTCATCAGAAACAGCTATTGCAGGGATTTATGGAGAAAAGCTCTGTCAAACAAACCTTTTTACATGTTATGAAGAACTGAGCAACAAATACAACAGAGAGTTGGCAGGGAATTTAGTATCTTTAGATATTGCAAGTGCATTGAAACGGGTGTAGGTCCCCAGAAAGAACGACCCTATTTCGATAAGGCCGTTTTCTCCCAGCCAGTTTCGAACTGGCTGGGATTTCGATTGCATATGCCTTGATGAGGCATAGCGATCGATCCACGGAGCAACGGACGCGGTGCTCCAAAAGGTAAGGCTGTAAAGTACCCCAACCCTTCCCCTAATTCTAACCCTAACCCTCCCCTTCCATTATCCTAATCCTAACCCTCCCTTCCCCGCAGCCTGACCCTAACCCTCCCTTCCCTGCAGCCTGACCCTAACCCACCATCTCCCGCAGCCTGACCCTAACCCTCCCTCCCCTGCAGCCTGAGCCTATCCCTTCTTCCCCTGCAGCCTGACCCTAACCTTCTCTTCCCCGCAGCCTGACCCTAACCCTCGCTTCCCCGCAACCTGACCCTAACCTTGGAGAGGTTACTCACCTTTCCCATGGTCCTGGTCCTGCGGTTGCGGCGGCAGCAAAGTTACCAAAACAGAATGGGTGAGTATGCCGATCGACATACTCACCGGTTCTGAAAAAAAAATTCTGAACTGAAAGGGTATTCGAAATAGGGAAATCCGAAAAGGAACTTTCGGATGTCCCTATTTCGGAAATCAGTCATTCTAACCAGGGACTGCAACCGATTTGAAACAAGTGGTATAATAATGCAGCTTGTGGTTTGTGCAGTCACCAAGGGATAGTAGCCTGAGGTTTACCAGGTCTCATAAGGACATTTCTGCTCCCTGTCCAAGATGGACTTCACTTCAGTTATCCAGATTTAGTAGAAGCCCTATCTGGTGGGATAGTTTTAAAGCTACTGGTAGGGGGGAGCACTGAATGCTTCCTCTATCATGGGATAATAGATTACACAGGCAAGGGCAATAAGGAAAAAATATAAAAACCTAAATTGAATAGCCAAACAAATAACCAATTCCTTAGTTGAAACCATGTCAATGGTTGCAGATACATTGTAAAGCATTACATATGATGACACTATATAAAAACCTGTTTATATACAATTCTTATAGAAATTTTTGACTGGGTCAGTAAAGTATTAGATAAAGGGGGAGCTGTAGACATAGCTTATCTAGATTTTAGCAAGGCTTTATCGCAGACTGTTAAATAAGCTGGAAATGGGATTGGATTTAGCTCGTTGCATGGATATGA
>WWET01002222.1:157091-170939 GCA_011038615.1 Limnodynastes dumerilii
AAGAGGTGTAACCCGAGGGCATGAATATAAACTGGAGGGTGGTAGATTCAGAAAAAATGTGCAGAAAAATTACTTTACTGAAAGGGTGATAGATAAGTGGAATAGCCTCCCATCTGAGGTGGTTGAGGCCAACATAGTAGAGCAGTTTAAACATGCTTGGGATAAATATAAATATATATCTAAATCTCAAACTAAATTGAAGGTGAATAGAGTCTAGGGTCAGTATACTGTAGTTTTAAATAAACAACAGACTGGATGGGCCATGTGGTTCTTATCTTCCATCACTTTCTAAGTTTCTGTTAATATATAAATAACAGATGTCCACTTGTCTAATACCCTTATAATCACAATCTGGTATCTTGCTGATCCCAGCCATTTTGGCCTTTAACCCTCTACCAGGCTTTTAAACCCAGGATATTCCAATGCAGCAGACAGGACTGGCTGAAGATGAGATTCCCTTTTTTCTGGACCCCCCCCCCATTCCACACTTTTACCCAGTGCTGTATTGTCATGCATTGAGCCCTCCCAATGCACTGAATGAAAAGCTTGGAGAAGGATGATTGGTATAAGGAATATCTGAGGATAGTGAAGGGGGTGATCTTACATCCAGGAGGACACCATGCTGTAATTGATAAGTCTATGATGCTACCTTGTGAAATAGTCGACTTATGTTAAATAAGAAATCTAGCTACTTACAGGTGTGTCCACAAATACCTTTCCAAAATTTCTGCCATGGCACGCTGTATGTGGCAGCAGATGATGAGCTCTGCTAAGATATAACGTTCACAAAAGGTGTAATGAGGCTGAAATACAATGCATTAATGTTTTGCAGACAGCAGGGAGCATTTTTATAAAACTATATTCAAGCTGCATAACAAGAAGGCAGGGGAGGAAGACACAGTCCTGTAAGTTGTCTCCCATTGCAGAGAGGTAGGGATAAAAATGTTTTTATACAATATAAATCTGCAAAAATCACCATTTGCCAGCTCACACATAATATCAGTTGCAGCAATAAGCACTTAAAAAAATAGAAACTACCTTTTTAAACAAGAAAAAACCCAAAACATCTATAAGATTAAATATATCACAAAGGCGCAAGCAAAATGTCCCACTATTTTGACCTTTCTGGATTGTATGAAAAAGCGCTTTATAAAATGATCGTTACTGCTGTTCATAGGGAAGATATTCTATTTTGGAACCAATTATCACCTTTGATCCTAAAGGGCTAAGCATGGATTCATACCTAGGAAGCTGCTGTTTCTTAGGTGCAAATATTTAGGTGCGAAGCCACGTAAAGACTACGGAATGGACGTAATGACTACATATGTAGATTCTAAGTAAAAAGGAGGCGCGCCAGTGCCGCCTCAGGGAAAAGTGGTGGGGGGAATATGTTAAAGAGGCTCACATAAAGAGAATGTGAGCCTAAATCTGATTGGTTGCTATAAGCAACATCTCCACTTTTCCAAACCCGTAGCTTAGTAAATTTGGACTCACCATGTTGCCACAGCATAAAGTTAGTGTGCCACAGCACCTCACCGTTGTTGAAATGCTATAGTTCCAAATAGCAAAATTAATTCAACTGTTGTAATTTAAAAAGACATTCAAGTTCAAGACCTGTTTAAATAAACCTCCTGAGGAATTTCTTCTCTCGGGGAGATTAATCAGAGTATTTAAAAGTTTTAATGCTTATGTAATTCTTTAGTTACACTTTTTAATGTTTGTCAGCTATATGTCAGTTCATTAGGGCTGCACTAGGTGTAACTCAGGTCCGGCATGAGGAGGTGTACAGACAGATTACATTTTAAATATAGTGAAAAAAACGTTTCCTCTAGCACACAGCACACAAATGCAATCAGAGGTGGACCAACCTCTTTCTGGGCTTGCTCCCATTTTGTACTTGTGGGGGCTGGTCCAGAGTTTAAGAGTACATGGAAAAAGATGGAGGAAGGTGGAAGTTTACAAAATATTAACTGCAGGGAAAAGTATATTTAGAGATGAAGCCTAAATTAAAGATTAAATATAAAGTTATGCAGTATTTAAGGTTATTATGCAAAAGCAAACACAAGCTAAATTCATTTGCGCCCCTCACAGTGCAATAGGTATACACTCTCATGTGTTTTACCCTTAATTACAAACTCCGGATCATCCTCATGCAGAGCAAAAATTGATGCGATTACACCTAAAACAAAAAAAAAAGTTGAAACCATAACTCTGGATCTAATTTGAACCACAAACAAGTTGTTTGATAGTTATCTACAATTTTTGCCAATTTTGTTTAGATTTTACAGGCTATTTTGAGAACCATTAAAATTTGTTAAAACAGTTTGATTATTTCTAGTCACAGACTAAATTTTGCCTGTTTTTTATCGTAGCTCTTTTCTATCTTCATACCTCTCTTTCAGACCTCCTCCTTCTGCCTCTTAACTCCTCTTCCTCATGTTTCTCTGTACAGCCTCCATGATGCATTAACTTCTATTCACTTAAAACTGTGGAATCTTGTTACCCATTGGCTTGTCCCACTGTTTATCAATCTAGAACAGCCAATCACTAGAGGGCCTGAGGAGGGTGATGTTGCTATGGCGAAGAGACACTGGAAAATGGCTCTACATCCAGACACTTGTTTGATAACCCTGCAGGTCTCCCTCTGCAGGTGATGTCAGTCACTTACATCCATGATTCAGAGGGGGATTCGGGTTCTGCTTTTGGGGTCCCTCTAAGCCATGAGACATGGGACAAGTGTCCCACTTGCTTCCCACTGTTTCCTGGCCTAATTAAGCTAGTCATTATAATGAAAATTAAAAGCAACAAAAGTTTTATAGGCAGACTGGAATGATCAAGATGAAGCATGAGCTTAATAAGTAAAAGAATAATAACTCAAACTTAAGCTAAAACTTTCATTTATGTTCCAGATCATATAACAGTGTATTGCTATAGCATGGAGTACTCTGGTGTTTTAGTGTTGTATTTAACGTGACTTTTTTTGAAAGTGTTGATATTTTGTGTTTTGCTTTGTCATATAAGATAAATGAGCTTCATTTGTAATCCCTTAAAGCAGTGGAAAAAATACTGTTGCACATTCCACTCCTCTATATTGTATAACAACTCAGAACAGCTTTTAGAAGTTGGAATATCTGTAGATAGTCATACAGAAGCCTCAATGAAGAAATGTTATTGTTAAATGGCAATGAGCAGATAGGCATATAATCTATTGTAGAACAAGCTGTACTTAAACCGTAGCTTGCTCCTGATGTAGGTGCACAGGAAGTCCCAATGAAAGAGATTTTGTGCTTTGTATTTGTCGTAAAGATGTCCTATGGAACAGCACTAGGACTAGAAGATGTGCACTCCACACCCAATACATTATGTAGACATCAGGCCGGATCCAGACCGCTTTACGTATGTGCGGGTGTGTGAAATTACGCAAGAAAGAGGGGACTGGACACCCCTGTCGCTTACATGTCCTGAACCCTGCCTTAACTTTTACGCAGTGGTCTGCATCTGACCACACGGAGTAATGCGCAACTGGTGATCCCTGTCTTGATCCCTGTCTTTAAAGACAGCACATATGCAATCTACGTACGGAAATGGTACATAGATAGAGTGAATGAGCTACTACGCATGCATAGTAGCTCCATTCTTAGTACTATGCACTTAAGAAGCATCTTAACTGTAATTCTGGCCCAAGATAATTATAGACTGTTAATAGGACTCTTTCATATATTGCTGATTATTTTAACGATAGTGGACCAGATTCAGAATTCAGAACGTCTGGTAACTTACGCACGCAAAATGCGTAAGTGGAGTGATGCAGACCATGGAGATACGAAGCGTAATTGGAAAGATGCATAAGTAATTTCTGCACGTCAAAAAATCCGCACGCACATAAAATATCGGACGGATTATTAATTAGTAGGCGTCAGTCGGAATGAAAATAGCAAAAAATAGGCGTGGTAATGCAGTAGACGTGCGGATCTATATGCGAACGTTTAACTTCCGTCACATATACGCACGCTAATGATAAGACTGCTTTTACAACACCGGAGTGTTCCCGAAATGTATTAATTTAGCAAAACGTACGTATTTTGTATGAACGTACGGATCTATTACGAACGCACGGAATACACTCTTAATTCTGAATCCGGTCCAGCGTTTTTAGAATTTGTGTTGATTAATAAACATTGTTACTATTATATAAGCACTCTCTTTCAACTTTAAATATAATAAGGGAAAGTATTATAAGGTAGGAGAAAATAACATTTCAAGTGAGGTTAAAAAAAACAACAACCACAGAAACAAGGAAAGCCATCTAAACAATATTTCATAGTGGCAGAGAAGAGCTTTAGCAGTGGATAGGTGTGGACACATCTTACAATAAAGAGATGTCTGTTTATGTCTAAACATAAAATACTAAATATATATATGAGTTGAAACACTGACAGCAAAAATAGAATCTGCCTCAGACACTAAAATTGTCAGGGGTGGGAGTGCGAACATAGCAATGAATCTTGGGAAATCCCTTGGGATAGAGTTCTTTCTCTCAGTAGAGCACACACACAGCTGCTGTCCACATTAAATGTCATTTCTTTGCTAACGTGAAATACTTTTGGCTCAAACTCAATTTTGCAACCGCCTCTCAGCCCTGACTTGGTGCTTGGCAGAGTATTTGGCACAAATGAAAGTCATATAATGCTTGAAACTTAAATCTATATTAACATGAAACAGCAAGTGAGAATAATTACCAGTTTTCACTTTTTATTGAAATAATAAGATAAATTACTGAACATGCCATTCAGTTTGCAGTTTTATATATCAACAACTCAAGTGGCTATTTATTTGTAAATGAATACTAGTTTGTGTCTTTTTTCCACTGGAATATTGTTTCAAATAATATGGTGGAAACAACTTGTAGAAAGCAGTGACTTAAAATGGAAACAAGTTGGAATGCAAAGACTAATTTCTGCCCTTTATTTAATAGTTTTAAGGCTGAGAGGTACAGCCAATGGGGGTTAGTGAAAAAAAGTTAATTTATTTAGATCTTTTCTAAGCATGTTGTTAGCGCTATAATGGCATTCAAAGCAAGAACAGACACTAATCTAGAGATTTAGGGGAAAGCCAAAACAGGAGAAAATTGGTAAAAATGAATTTACTTTTCTATGCATGCAAGGAAATCATTTCCTTTTACTCACACAACTCAAATACTGTAAGTTTTTGTTTAAAAAATTACAGGTTATTAGAATTAGAGATAGAAAACATCACCTCTTAACTTTATTTCTGTTTGCAAAGTTTAAATCCCCAGCAGCAGCACCCCCACCACTTTTTTTTTCTTTACTTATTGAAAAATTCAAGTCAGTAACATAGTTCAGAGTTAGAACAAAATCAGGACATTTCCAATCTATGTAGAAAGATTATGAAACAGTTGATACAAAAGGACCCAATTCGCTCTCTCCACATTCCATTCATGTGTCGATTTAAATGCATAATATCTCAAACAATAACAAACATGTATATATATATTTTTTTAAATCTCATCAGTAACTACATCTAGAAATATCCTAAAACCAATTATTATCAGACGAAAACCCCTCATATTTGGTAAAAATAACAGTTTTAAAAATGATATAAGTAAGGCTATACTATTCTTAGCCAAAATAACACTATAATCTGGAACCATAAGCTTCTTATTTAAGGGGACCAATTCCTATAAATATACCAATCTGTATGTTCAGATAATTTCAAAATACATTTCTGGGTCACCTTGTAGGTACCCCACTTCCAATAAAATCTATGTACCCCCTTCTCTACATCAAAGAGCGTAGCTCTTCTCTACATATATTATATATCTAATTGCATACAGTACCCAGGAAGGGGGAGCTTTTTACTATCCGCTTCTGTAGAATCGCCTTTTTGGCTATAGTAACAATAAGCTGGATCCAGACTTAAGTAAGTGCTTGAAATTTGTTACTCCTGGGCTAAACCATGTTGATTGCAGGGGGAGTCAAGTTAATTGTATTCTTTGCATGCAGGGATATATCTTTGAATTGCTTACTGCACACAGATAATGACCAGCTTTACTATCACACTGTTATTTAGACTTGGGATAGGAAACATCACCTCTCTCAACTCTAATACTGTTTGCAACAGATGAAATCAACATGGTTTAGCCCAGGAGTAACTCATTTCAAGCACTTACTTATGTCTGGATCCAGCCCAATAACATTTAACAGTATTATTACATTGTTAAGCCTAGGGGTTTCCACCCAGTTATTAATATTTTCCTATAACAGAGCATGTGGGTCTTGGGGAAGATGTGATTTCACAAAAAAAATGCTAAAGATTTTTGCCCAGAATTTACGTATTTTGCTGCATTCCCAGAAACTGGGTATAAAAGTAGCTTTAGATGCATGACATTTAGGGCACTGTCTAGTTTCTTCCACTTACATATGCAGACACTGAGCCTTGAAAATATATACCCTATGTACCATCTTAATATGAACCTTTTGTAAGCTTGCAGAACCTAAAGCCATCATAGAACTATCATAATATTCTAAGGTAACATTAGCAGATATGTGATTAGTAACATTTTGGAACCTCCATTTCTGTGCATCCAGTGTTATAATTTCATCATATATATATTTGATGTGAAACAGATGACATTCTGAGATTTTTACCAATGAGCACATTACATTTGAAAATTAACAATAATGGACTGTTGCACAAAATGTCTAGTGATACATAAAAAAAATGGTTATTAGGAAGGTCAAATTTCTCTTTCAGGTATTGAAAAGAACAGATTTCGCCCCCAGGTTCATAAATACCTCTGGTAGTACAACTTTCTTTTTATCTCCATGCTACAAAACACATGTTATCCATACAAGGACCAAAAGCAGGGTTACCCCCAGAAGGTGTTATATTGTGAAACCCCCCCCACATTTCTCATTAGTTGCCAGTCAAGTAAAATAAGTTTCACGAAACAGATACCATCAAATATTTTAAATAATATTTTGTCTCTTAGGTAAATGTAATAGAGCTGCCCATGAATAAGGTTTCATTTCAGTTTCAATGCTTGATTTGTAAAATGGTGCTGGTTAAATTGTCAATCCAAGCAGTATCTAAATAAAGGACCCATAAATAAAAGACTGTAAATCAGGGAAGCCTAGACCCTCTTCTTTACGCTTTAATTGTAAGTAAGCTAAAGAGTAGCTTTAGCTACTCTTGGTTTTTTATTGCACCAGGCAGTGAATATATCCATACATTTTTTAACATCAGACTTAAGCATCCTAACGGGTAATATCTGTATTAATATGATATTTTCAGGAATAAAACACTCTTAACAAGAGCTACCCTGCCTAATAGTGACAGTGGAAGGGAATTCCACACCTGAGCCAAATCAGTTATAGAATTGGAAACTGGAATGAAACACACTTCATAAAGTGTCTGTTTTTGATATAATGTAAACTAGATATTTAAATTTCATATCTGCTTATTGGAAGGTCTGAGTTAGTAAAGGGAGCTGGGAGAACAGGATTGAGTCTGAAAATAAAAGGACCTCTGACCCACTTTAATCCCTTTAAATTCAGTAGATTGACACACAAGCTATAACTAATGGCACTATAGCTATGGCAAACAGAAAAGAGGACAGGGGGCAGCCCAGGCGTGTTCCTCTCTGTATTTGAAAAACATAAGTCCATTCCCCGCCACCTGTGTATATAGGTTAGAATACAGGGATCTTAATATATTAGAGAATTAATTTGGAAAACCGAAACATGAAAGCACCCTCTCATTTTGCTGGATGAGTGTAAGCCCCTTTCTGATATTTTTTACTGAATGCCTTCCTATAATAAATCCAGTTTGGTCCATATGTATAATCTTAGTTAAGATGACCTTTAGCCTATCAGCCAATATCTTAGTAAGTATCTTATAATCTAAATTTAACAAAGTTATAGACCTGCAGGCTGCATTACTGCTGCCTTAAAATAAGCCAGGGACAGATTTTTGTAACAATATCTAATTTAAAAAACTTTGTACATAGAGGGATATCTCTCCTAACAAAATCTTATAAGATTCTCCACTAAAACCGTCTGGTCCAGGAGCCTGCATAGGTTTAAGCTGTTTAATTGCTCTATAAACCTCTTCCAAATTAATGGGGGAAATAATTTTTTTTTGCCTGTTCTTCTGAGATCTGAGGTAAATGAAGTCTATCCCAAAAGCATTTCTTAGTTATAGTGTCAATGGGGTCTTTACTGTACAGCTCCTCATTATATTGTTTCTGTTAAAAATTTTACATTTTTATTTGCTGAATATCTATCAGCTACCGTGTTTCCCCGATAATAAGACACTGTCTTATTTTTTTTTTCACCATAGGGCTTATTTTCGGGGTAGGTCTTATTTTTGCCCTGTGAGTCCTCCACAATTGCTTTCTTGTACTCAACGGTATCTGGGGGTCAAAACAGACAGGATAATAAATAAAATGATGACCGTTATGCTCCCCCAGTCCTGCTTTTATACCCATCATGCCCCTCAGTCCTGCTTTTATCCCCATCATGCCCCCTCCGCAGCGCTGGTCTCTCTCCTGAGCCTGGACACTACCGTGTTTCCCCGATAATAATATTTTCGGGGTAGGTATTATTTTAGTCCCCTCAGTCCTGCTTTTATCCCCATGATGCCCCTCAGTCCTGCTTTTATCCCCATCATGCCCCTCAGTCTTGCTTTTATCCCCATCATGCCCCCTCGGTCCTGCTTTTATCCCCATCATACCCCTCAGTCCTGCTTTACAATACTTTACTTTTTTTGTCTTCACTTTCCTCTTTTTCTGTACTCTCCACGGCGCTGCTGTAAATGGCGCTGGCACGCATGCCAGCGTCATTCACAGAAAACAAGGGGAGGGTGCGTGCTCACTGTGAGAGAGTGAGACGCTGCAGCTGTGACTGGATGCCACTGTTAAATCTTTAACAGCGGCATTCATTTCAAGGGGAGGGTGCGTGCTCACTGTGAGAGAGTGACGCTGCAGCTGTGATTGGATGCCACTGTTAAATCTTTAACAGCGACATCCATTTCATGTGGGGGGGCGGAGCTGGGGGCATTGTAGTGTAGTGCAGGGACCGGAAAATGGGGATTTAGCTAGGTCTTATTTTCGGGGTAGGGCTTTTTTTGGACCGTTCTGAAGAAGTAAGGGTAGGTCTTATTATCGGGGAAACACGGTAGTTCGGGGGTTCTCAACCAGTGGTATTCACCTAAAACCCCCTTTCAGATAACCACTAAATACCCGGGTATTTGGTGGTGATCTGAAAAGTACCTTGTACTGGTCCCGGGTCTAATAACCCAAGACTTAGGGTAAAAAAGAAGGGTTTTTTCAACCCGAGTCTCACCTAATACACCTGATTGGAAAGATTTGTTACTGTTGCTATGCAACAGTAAACAAGTCCCTCCCCAAGATCTGTGTGCAACCCCTTCTCAATGTCAAGGCAGACCCGGGACTCAGAAATTCTCGGGTCTACCCTGCTGTACATAAAAGTGGTTTGAAAGCCTGGCAAATAACACGGCAAAAAGAGAGTAAAGAAAAAAACGTTCTTCTCCTAGCTAAACGCTATTACAGGAACTTACAGGATAAATAGTCTATAAATATTTTTAATGGTTATTCACCGCTCCTCGCCAACCTATCCCCACTCTTATATTAAATTTGGAGTTTTATAATAAACTAGACAAAACAGAGTAAGTGAGGAATACAATACAAAAAAGTTAAAGGATATACTCATCAAGCATTCTCCTTTAAATTTAATATCTCTATACAAAAAGTTCTCTATAACTAAAACAAACAAGAACAGATATTAAGCACACCTTACCATAACAAGAACAGATATTAAGCACACCTTAACCATAGAGCTAATAGTCCACAATACCCTTTAATAGTGAAAGTAACCTTTATTTAAAGTACTTATTTAGACACCAGTTGCTCTTCCATTAGAAATGCCTTAGCGTCCTTTACCGATAAAGATATTGATCACCAGAGAAAATGTGCATTCTTGCGGGGTAAATAAGAGCAAATTGTCTTTTCGTCTTAACAAGCAGAGTGCAAATTTCAGAGAATTATTTACGAGCTCTAGAAACTTCTGCAGAAAAATCCTGGCAGACCCTAAGCTTGTAGCTCTCCCAGGAAATCTCTCTCTTTTGCTTGCTTGCTTGCAGACCAGATAAGTGATTTATGCGTATAATTTAAACATCAAAAAATTACTGGTTTAGAGCGGTTTGATATGTTCTGCTAAAGAGGTCCAAGACAGTGAACTTGTTCCACCACCAAATCAGAACAGTCATCTTGAATTGTAGTAGTACTAGGAGGGTATTTGTAAGAAAATCTGATAGCGCTGACACTTTAAGAGATTCCAGTAGCCCTGTGATACGCAAATTATTGCGGTGTGATCTGTTTTCTAGATCATTGATCTTACGTCACATTAGCTCTTGATCCTTATCAGTACATGCCATCTGGTGTTTAAAGCTTGCAATGTCCTGAAATGAATCACCCGCTCTTTGCTCATTATCAAGAACCCTCTGGGAAACTTGTGAGTGTAATAAGAGCCCTATTTGATCATGAATCGCTCCTATAACGTCCTCCTAGTTCACAAGTGTCTTACTGACCTCAGATGAAATATCCAATTCCATGAGGGGTTCTAAAGGTGTAGAAGCCTAAATCCAATAAATCCCACTTCAGTTCTGGCAGCAGTTGCCATTTTAGCTGGTTGCCGCTGAGATTCAGACTTCTACTTCTGCTTCTGTGATCTGGACGACATTGGAGTGAAGAACCTTTGCAGTTACAAGTAAGTTGTAACCTCCAACTCTGTGGATAAATACTGCAACGGCAGATCCGTAGTTGTGTGGGTCAGGTACAGTGGAGCTCAGCATGCATGCGTCCACTCACATGGCAGCCGTAATCGGATTTCTAATTGATTTCTAATGATCATATGTTGGAAAAATGTTTATTGATATTTTAAGTACAATATAAATTGATTATTTCTGCCATGCCATTTATTATAATGTTTATAAAGTTTTACTGTTCAACAGAGGAAGTAAACTGTAGAACCCTTATGGGTACAAATGAATGATAACTACCTGTAGAATTCTGCAACATGTAGTGTTGTAGCATTTGTGAATGTACTGGCCACACTCCTGCTTCAGTTCTATAGCCAGGAGAATGTTGGTAATACTCATCATGGAACAACTTTAGTCTGCTGCTCCACATCAAATCAAATGAGCACCAGTGCTGACTATTAACTTCATTCTGCTTTATTTCCATTAGTTTTTCAGTCTTATGAGACAAGGTGTTACTAAGATCATTGGACTGGATCCAGAGTTTGAAAAGAAGAAAAAAGGTGGAAAATTCCACCTGGGCAAAACCATGCTGCATTGGCAGGAAAGGCAAATTTGATCTGTAGCAAACAATATTAAAGTTGACAGATGATGCTTTTTTAGCCCAAATCTAAATAACAGTATAAAGCTGGTCAGTATCTGTGTGCCAGATTTTATCAAGCTTTAACACTGTTAGGATCACTGGATAGATAGATTTTATGTTGTCTTATATCTGTGATCTGTGGGAGTCAAAACTAACCTGCTATTTTTTTTTATTGTTTATACTTCGTAATATGTTAAGGAAAAGCACCTCCATGCCACAGGAATTTGTGATGAAGTCTATATATAAAGCCAGTGCTGAGATGTAGTTCTTGAGACTAGATGGATTACACCATTTTAATTTGGGAAAAAAGTGACAAATGTTTTATTTTCTCCTGCAGGTCTTTACGTTCTGATAGGGGCTGGGGCTCTGATGATGATCATTGGCTTCTTCGGTTGCTGTGGAGCTGCTCGAGAATCTCAGTGTTTGCTTGGAGCAGTAAGTGAAAATATTCTTTAATGTTCACTTTTGAATGGGGTATGTAGCCCAGCTAACATGTCATGGGCGCACTGCACATATAAAAATACCTCCCTATCACTGAATGTTGCTTTATGGTACTTTTATGGTTCTTTTACTAAAATAAGATAAAATAATATGTATTATATGCATACATAAAGAATAGAATATGAAACAAAGAGGGAATCGGAGAAATCCTCGTTACAAAGTGGCCAGAGCCTACATTCTGATACTAATGAGGTCAGCTCCAGATCAAGAAGTGTAGATAGAAGGAAGGGGTCACACCGCACAGCTTCTTTAAGGTAACTGAGAACGTGTCAGCAGTGCAGCCACAGCAGACACAGTGCCTGGCACAGCTGCAACTCCTGCACCAAGATCTAAGGTCACATTAGGATTATGCTAATAATAATAAAAGGTTGGCAAGTTGAACCCTGCTATGGGGACCTACAGTATTAGGACATATTGGGAGCTACTATGTAGGAGCATTATTAGCACTATTATGGGGGCATATATTAAAATGGATTCAGCTAATTTGCTGTAATGTTATGCCCTAAAAGATCTCTATATTCCCCCATAATGGGGATTTTATTGTTCTCTTATGAGCTCATATTAATTTCTATATAGGCATATGGTGATTTATTGAGACATTCTGAGCCCTACAATATGGTATAAGAAAACCCTATTATGGGGCATATTGAGGCATATGAAGACCTATTATGGAGCAATGTGAGGGACTACTGTGGGTGCATTAGCTATACTAAGTAACTACTTAAACAAGGGAGAATAAAGGGTTATTAGAGTTGGACAGTTTAAAAATAATCTGGATTGATAAAGGGGAATAACTAGAAGGCATAACTTTAGAAGAAAATTATGTACAAAAGGGCTGCTATGATGCAATCACTAGGGTGCAGTGTGTATTGTATGGCAGTAACTAGTATCCAGTTTTTATTGTAATTGAAAGTAGTCTGTATTATGCAGTGTCACAATTATATGTTGTATAAGTGTCAATAAGGTGCTCACTGTAATTATATCACTATAACTGGGATAATTATTATTATAATACATGATTTTCACACAGAGCTATCAAAACATGTCATTCTGTGAGTGAGGCTGAGGTACAGTGTTTCTTAATACACAACACTATCTAACAAAGTAAAATGTAGGGCAGGCACTGAGCTGCAGAACAGAGCTTCACTGCACATTTGTAATAAACTAATTCTGCAACAACGCTTTCAAGCACTGTTTTATTGGCTCCATTTGTAAGTGGGACTTAGCATAACAATGTGCATTATAGACATGCTATCGGACCCATGTCTCTTCTGATAGCTGATAAACTGGCCTCTGATATGAACCTTTGACCACACCCATTAACTATGTGGAATTCCCCCATGGCAATATTCCACAGATAGCCCCTTTATGCCATATGACACTATGCACATCAGGCATACAATGAATACAAATACTGACTGGTGGACTATACAGTTGGTGTATATTATATGGAGCATGTAAGATATCACACCATTGTTAAAAATCGATATACATTGGTAGTAGAGACAGAATCAGCACTTCATATAAAGAGTTATTTTGCAATTACCCAATAATGGTATTTTAATCTATTCTAGGATTAAGTCAATAATATGATTTTAAGGACACAATTCCTTTCAGAATGAAAAACAAGGAGCTGTGTAGAATCTGGGCATCTTTGTGCACGAGTATTTTTCAGTATAGAGAGCAATTTGGTTCCGTACAGTCTAAACACAGTGCAGCTTCCTGCACATCTTTACAACTGAGACGATACACCGGATTGCTTTCCTGGCACACTGTCATGTCATGCAGCACCCATGAACCTGTGACTGGGTATAATAGCGAAAAGTAGATAGATAGATAGATAGATAGATAGATAGATAGATACTGTAGATAGATAAATAGATACAGTCTTGTAAGCTTATTACTTT